>CAMOHE010050707.1:1799-30177 GCA_946598075.1 Artocarpus hirsutus | reverse complement strand
ATTTATAAGTCTTGATACATAGAACATTAATTAGACCATTAGTCCAACACAGAGAGAGCTTTTACAAACGCTCTTCGAAGAGGGATCACATATATGATCTATTGTTCGAAACATATTAGCTTTTCTATATACATACATACATACATATATATATATATATGTATTTATATATATATAATGTAGTGAGCTAGTAGTTTGCTCAGGATATACAACTAGCGGGGACAAAAAGAACCCCATACGTTTCTGAGCCTGGAGAACTTTTCTGCTAGCTAAACTCTACAGTTGCTATACTAGTTCACCATCTTATTGCCGTACACACACGTAGTATATTTTTGTCGTAGATGTAATATTGTAGCATCATAACTCCTATATAGCTGCAAGATGCGGTAAACAAATCATAGTTAATTTTGGCCCGATATAAAAGGGAGATAATAACAATAGCAAGACAACAAAATTAGTTAGTCTTGAGAAATGTTTAAATACACCAAAATGTATTTCTATGTGATCATTATCAAACAACCGACCAATATAAGAAAATAAATGCTACTTTTATTTCTTGATAAAGAGATGTTACACTAAGGTTTGGATTTAAGAACAGAAAGGATTTTTGATGATTAGCAATTGATGAGTTTGGTTAATTTTCACGGGAATTACTAGGTTTTTTTTATTTTTTTATTTTTTTATTTTTTAAGGAAGCTGTAGAAAGTTGTATATATCCATACACCACCTTTTGCTACTGTAGCGAGTTCACGAGTGTCAGTAATAGAGTGAACCTGCAAGAATAAAATTGGATAATTGAATAAAGTCTATCCATTACTTCAAGTCTAAGGTAAAATGTCTTTACTTTTTTATTTATGCATCGTTTAATATTTCCGTCTAAATCCAAACTATCATTACCCTTCCACCAATTGCCTCGTGAAGCACTGTTTGAATTATTTCCATTTGGATCATCTTCGCTTCCATCTTTCTTGAACTGATTGTAGAACGTAACAATAACAATATATTAGTTTTTATAATAATAATAATAATAATAATAATAATAATAATAATAATAAGTGCTATTTTGCTTGTCACACATCCCAAAATAATTAATTTTGTTTTTCTTTTCTTCCCTCGATTTTTTTTTTCCTTTTTTGGGGGTCAGTTAATATTTCGGAAATATCTGCCATATATAGCCCACATTAATATGCTCACAAATATACGCATCGCATGAAATAATGGAAGGAAAAAAAAGTATATATGTTATACTGACATTATTGTGAGATTCAAAGGTCCTAGTCCTTGGGGAATAATTCTCCTGTCCACCATAGTAGATCGATGAACTTAAATAGCTGGGCTCCACTGTTTCATTTTGATATATGGAATCTTTGCTTGTTACACCGCTGCCTTCACCTTTCCTGCTTTGAGAGTACATGTTATCTGAAAAAAAAAAGTACCCAATAAAAGTCGATTTTTTTCCAGACCATTGCCATATATACATATTAATAGTATTTATACTTCATGATTTTGAGTAGTTTTTGTACTTGTGGACAAATTTAAAAGAGATATACAATTGGACGTGATCATGAAAAACTTTATCTACAATTCTCATATGCGGTCTCAAAGAATCATGTTTTGAAGTGGGGGTAGAATTTGAGAAGTTATTCCCTTCCAAAAAAAAAAAAAAAGAAGAAGCTAATTATGAAATGATTTGATTTATTATGATTTGGTTTTGATAATCAGCTGTGGATATAACAAACCTGATTTTTCATACTGGCCACTGCCGAGTTGGTATCCAAGATCCCGTCTATTGGCTCTTCCATGTACCTAATCATTTTGAATTTAAAATGGAGAAGAAAACAAAAAGAGAATTCAGATTAGAAATTGATTAGCAATTTAACACACTACCCTGGATAAAGATTCCTGCATTTATTAAAAACAAAAGAAAGTGCACACAAGGAAAAAGGCTAATACCTTTCCTCCAAAAAATTAAAAAAAAAAAAGATCAATACCTCCCTAAGTAAGATACGATAACAATACAATATCAAAAAACAAAAGCAATACAAGAATAAAAAATTAGAACTACAAAAGCGGCCAACGGCAAAAGTGGAGCCAAGTAAAAACAATATACATAAAAAAAAAATGAATAAAAGAAATACCCTTTAAACCCATAAGGATTTTTAAGCCCTCTCTAGAGATGATAGTTCGATATATATATATATATATGTATATACATATATTATAGTCCGTACTATAGTAAGAACTGCACTACAATACAAATCATTTCATGATCCGGTACGAATTTGAGATGTATTTTTTGCACATATTATTAAATGTCTACATTTGCAAATGCTTAATCGGGAAACTTTTACAGCACCATATATACCATATTGAAGACCCACAAAAGAAGAAACAAAATCGTCTACCATATCAATAGAAACAGACAGACACTTGTATAGGCCAAATCTCTCACCCCAAACAAAAGTAAAAAAACATGAACCCAAGAAAGAAGAGGGAAAGAACAAAAAAAAAAAAAAAAGATAAAGTGAACAAGATCGGAACCATGAAAATTGAGCCCGTTTTCTAAAGTGTTTGTTCTCACAAAAATTTAAATTTTTGTACTAACTTTATGATCAAACCTGTGAGCCAAACAAACACAAAAATAAAAAATTAAAATTTACCGTTGAAGGTGTTGGAAAAATAGAGCCAAAGAAAGTGGAAGTGGAAGAAGCAGAAGAGGAGTCCTTGGGGCCAAAGAGATGATCCAATGAAGAGTAACCATGTCCGGAAACATTCTTGTTGTTGTTGTTGTTGTTGTTGCTGTTGTTGTTCCTGTTGTTGTTGTTGTTGTTGTTGCTGTTGTTCTCCATAGTTAATGAGTTAAAGTAGCACTAGAAGAGATTTTATTGAAATATTTCGTCCGTCGGCGGCTTTCTTTGTCAACCAACGAACAAAACGACTGGTGATAGATATCCCCTAACGGCCAAAAGGCACCAACTAGCAGAATTTGGATAAGATTTGCAGAGAAAGAAACAAAAATGATAATAAATAGACTTCAACAAAGGGGGAAACTGTAATTAAGTGGGCACAGAGCGAGGCAGATAGCAGATAGCAGAAAGGCACGTGAAGATTGCAGATGTGGAGGGAAATGGAAGGGTCTCACCTATTTATAAGCCCCAAATTATGGTGCTTGGATGCTGCCCCCCATGTGCCTACATTCAATTCTCTTAAATCTTTTCTTACTCTGCTTTTCTTCTTTTTCTTTTCCTTTTTTTTTTCCATAGAGCTTTATTTTTTTTTTTTAATAAAAGCAAAAACAAAAAAAAACAAAACAAATGACCCCACAGACACGTCAACTACAAGAGTTTTCAAAAGGAGACAACACTTAAGACCATCTTAAATGATTTAAAATGAAACTTCTGGATACTTAAATACCACGAATGACCTTACTTTTCAATGTAGGGCTCGCCTTGATGGCCACATTTTTTTTAATTAAATAACACACATAAATAAAGAACACATATAATCTACTAGCACATATATTGGTCACAAAAAAAGCCCAGATTTGTTGTCTAATTTTTTTTCTTGTGACTGTTTTCTTTATTATTTATTTTACATATTATTAAACTTAACAATTTAAATACATAAACAAAACCTAAATATTAAAAATAATTAAACAATTTACTAAAATTTATTGAGGCTACGACAAAAAAATGTAAGAAATTAGGACAACATATTTTGATTTGTAACACAATAGCCGAAAACTGTAGTAGTTGTAGACTCATAGTAATAGGAAACTTTCCAACGTATTAAATCCTTCCCTGTTGCATCATAGAAGATATCTTCTCCTACTTGCCTCTTTTTCACTATCTATGTTTTTCCTTAATGCGTACGACATGTAAATTATCCAACATTCTTGAGAAATATTTTCTTTTAACAAAATCAAGGATATCAACATTATCTAACACCACGTGTCTTGCTACAATGAAACATTAACGAGCTCACATCATATTATATTATCAGCTATGGCACATTTTTTTTTTTTTTATTTTAGATCTTTCTCTATCCATCAAGGAAAAAACAAGAAAATCATAGATGTTCCTATCTGCCGGCGCCACGGGGGTGCATCACTTTTGCCCAAGTGGACATGTTGTCTGCTCTAAACCCCTCACGCCACGTGCCTAAAATCCTTTTCTTTGACGTCTGCTTTCGTGGTCCACGCGGTGCATGTATGGTGGACTCAAGAGGGAAAAAAAAAGTAGAGGTTGTTAGTCTTAAGACTGACTCTCAAAGTACCCCCAACAAGGAAGATAGGCACATAGGGTGTTTTGGCTGCACTTGGGCTTCACCTTTCATGCGGATATGCCCCGTGTACCAAATAATGTTGACCCTTTCTTTTCTTATCATTATTTATTATTATAATAATACTAGTATTTTTTTAAATATAATAATGATTCTTTTGTTCAACGATTCCTCAACGTCGTCTCCAATTTCTCAATATTCAAGCCGGTCAAGATGAGATAAAATGGAGATATCACTATTAGCTATCCTCCTCGCAAATCTTTGAAGAATCTAAACCAAATAATATGATTCGGAAGATCAAAGATTTTTCTTTTGGTAAGTCCCTTGGTATGATTAGAGAATCGGAGGGAAATCTAACAGTACTCCCGGTCATAAAAAAAAAAAATTATTATTATTCTCTAGACCACAGAATTTTTGATTCCTTGAACATCATAATCCTTTCTATCTCTACGCTTTTTTTTTTTTTTTTTTAAGTTCTGATGAACTTGACCAACGACTACTAAAGAAACCAGGAATACCAAGTAACAATGGAAACTATACTGATAAAAACATTAGTTAATTAGGTTGTGGTGCACTAAAGAACTCGAATCACAATAATTAAAGTGATCTTTTTTTTTTTTGTTTTTTAAAAAAGAAGAAATGAACAAGAAAAGGATAAAAGTCGATCAATGTGGGAGTATTGTAGATAAGTCGACCCAAGTATATCTCTCAGATGCTTGATGCCGATCGGTGCGTAAATTAGACGCTATTTTAGATAATTAACGCATATATATGGGATCCAGTAATTATTTTTTTAAAATAAATGATAGGAATGAAAAACTAGCAACAGAGAAAAAAATGGCATTTTAATTAGATTGGCACTTCCTTACATACTTATTCTACGTTAATTAATTAAGTTCTTCGATTTGATATGCGCAAAGGCGCAAAAAAAGAAGAGTGTAGTTTTGTTGTCTTATTTTTTTCTCTCCTCCCAATATTATTTTAGCAACTAATTTAGTTCTTTAAATATTTTTAAAATTTAGTATTTATTTTACATGGCTAAATTCTTAAATTAGGACCGATAGTGTTAAAGACACAACTAATGGAACAAGAAATTCGAGACAGCATTTTCAAATTCAAAGAAAAACAAAAAACGTACACAGACATGTAAAAGAACGAAGTTATATTGATCAAAAGACCTCCAAAGACGACAAAGCAAGCTTAGAGCTAGGGCAATAAAAACAGGGAGTTGATCCAAAAGGTGAAAATAAAGGCCACAACTTTGATGGAAACTCCAACTATGCGTCATTAAAAACCTTTTGGCATAAAGAGAGGGATCTAGGAGCTATAAAATGGTCTAATCCTTGGAGAAGCTACGACGTTTATACATCATGTCCAACGTCCGTACTAATGAACTTTTTGTCACATTGAAACGTTAAAGAGAAATCAATATATGTAAGACTAGGAATATAGATGTAATCCTTAGTTTGTCACTTATCTTCGGGCATCAATGTGAACATTTTGACTTGGAATTAGATTCAATGAAAGCTCATGAACTAATTTATCATTAAGCAAGAAGTTTCATCATATGCGTGGCATAAAAGTAAAATTCGGGTTTCAAGACTTTTCCTTTCACTATATGTTTTTTTTGGATATAGCGCTAAGGATGGACTAAAATTTTCAGCAAAAAAAGAAAAAAAAAAAAGAAAGGGACGATGAACTTTTACTGGAAGCTGGGGGCAATTTCTAGAGCAACCATATTAATTAATCTTTATCCATTTCTACGCTCATGGGGGATTGTTATTCTTTTGGTATATGCTTTGGCAACCATATTAATTAATCTTTATCCACTTCTACGCTCATGGGGGATTGTTATTCTTTTGATATATGCTTTAAATTCGTTGTCCTTGACCTGTCCAAAAGCTGATTTTTAGTACTTAAAAAGCTTTAGAATAAAGCGTAATATCTCGTGACTCTTTTTAGCGATGCTTATTGATTCGGTAATTGTCGGACGTCGAGACAGAGCCCCTAACAAAGTTGTTCGAAGGATAATATTTTGGTTGAGATTTATGTCGCGTTTGAAGGAATAGTTCTAATCATAAAATTTTAATTATAAATAGTATAAAAATTTATACATTTTATAAAATATATAGTATATTTGATAAGATGATTAAAATTATTAGTTAGAATTATTTTTATTATAGTATGTGAAAATTTTGTATTATAGTAATTTTTTTATTGTTATTGTAGTTTGTAAGAGCTTTACACTGTTTATAACTAAAAAAATGGTTTAAATCACAACTACCAAATACCCCTGTGATTCCAATCACATAGTTTTAATCACTCTCATAAACACACTATTAATGTGAAATACTTATTAATGGTTGTATTATTGCACACAATGTAATTACATTTACATTTTTTTTGTTTTAAATATTCAGAAACAACAAAATGGAAGATCAAATTCCAGCGCTCTATCTACTAACTAATTCCTTAAAAACTCCCATATCTCTGGTACGGCATATTTACCTAAGTTATTTAAAATTGAACCTAGAATACAATATATATAAAACAATAACCAATTCTCAAATCCAAGACCTTGACCAAATTCAGCACTTTTTATATTTCTTGTTTATTAATGCAACATCTAGGGTGTTTATAAAGTGTCGTTAGAACCAATTTTGGTTAAAAATATTGTAGCATGTAAGAGCTTTATATACTGTAACAACTTTTTGTTTTTTACTGCAGGTGCTGTGTAATACTCGAAAATTTCTAAATGCATTATATATGTAATAATTAAGGATTAAGCTAAGTTATTTATATAGAAATTTTGTAAGCAAAAGTTTATGCTTGAAAATTTGTGAAGTATTTTAAGAGCAATTTTAGTGTCACAAGGATTATTGTTAAAATCCGATTTTTGTGACAAAATTAATAAGAATAAATATGGGGTTTTTTGAATTAAAAATCATGTCATAGTCTTAAATAAAGAATGAATGAAGTGAAGATAAGAATTGGATAATAAGTAAAGAAAAATGAGCTAGAATGCTTAATTGTTGTATAATATGTTGCAATAGATTTTGGAACGAAAATGTCATATGAGGAAAATATTGTATAAAAATATAAAAAATTATACAGTATTAGAATAGTGCAGTATAAGATTGCACTGATAAAGTTAAGCAAGTATAGAAATTATGCTGTATAAAGTTATGCAATATAGAAATTATCTGCATAAAATAATGCTATATAAAAATTAGACTGCGTAAAGTTAAGCAGCATATGAATTATACTGTGTAGATGATGTGGAAGCTTGTGGCCCTTGACAAATAATATAGGAAAGAATACTAGAAGTATAGGAAATATACAGCCAATATTGGAAAAACACAATGCCGTGTAAATTTGGACTATAAAAAAGATGATGTGAGGCCCATTTTGTGATACTCCAAAGGAGGAGAAATTGCCACATCTCCCCTAATGAAACTGGTTTTGGACAAGTGGAAGGGGAAAATTTTTATTTGTAATTAAGTCCCTAGAATTAGTTCGATAAATACCTATGGCTATTTTTGAAAGAAGGTTTGTTTATTTTCATGAAATTTCTCCCATTTTCTTCCATGCAAAACCGGCGGCCCTCATCCTATTTTCCCTCAAAATTTTTAATGATTTTATGCCTTCAAATCATGTTTTGAAGCAAAGTCAAGAGATTTAGAGGAAGATTAAGGAGTTTTAAGGGTTTTTAGAAGTTTTCAAGTGCTAAAAGTGAGGACAAATACTTGGAATATGATTAGGACACAAAGCCGACTAATAGAAAGTAAATGATAAAGTGGGAACGTTAGACTGCTTAACTAAGTTTCAAACCTCACTATAGCATAAAGAAAATGGTTTCAAATGCTTTTTGTATGTTTGAAGTATGTTTACATTTGTTATGCATAATATTTTAAAAGTACAAGTTATGATTTGCAATGTATTTACATTTGTTATGTTTAATATTTCAATGCTACGTTATAGCATAAGGTATGTTTAGCATTATATATGCTCACTAAAGTTTATAAGAAAGTAAATCAATGATAGTAATTAAAGTATCGTACTAGCCTCCAAGATGTGAAGTATACAAGTTATGATAAAGTTATGACTTTATTGTTCGATAGTCTTAAGTCTTTCACAAAGGAAGATTATGATTATTGGCAGGGTCCCGATGGACATGGCAAAAGATAAAACCTTGTTGAATTGTAGTATAGTCGTTATCGAGTAAAACGGTGAGCAAGGATTGTTCCCGTAGGAGAACTTAGTCTAATTAATTAGTTATCAAATTTAAAAACCTAAATTAAGCTAAACACAAAGATAGGGGTTTTTTGAATTTTTTAACTAAATTAATAATTAAAACAAAAATAACTAACTAAAGATACAAAACAATTGTAATAAAAGCTGGTTGTAGTATCATTCATCACTAATAAACATTAATTATGCAGATGATCATAGAATTTATTTTCAAATTTTTCATTGAGACTAACAATCGTAGATAGTGAGAAGCTTTATTACCTTAATCCTTCTTTATAGTATATATTTAATAAGAAAAGCACTCTATTAAACACCTTTTCATTAAACAACCTAGGAGAAAGCTCGTTAAGTTCAATTTAATGGAAGCATTACACTGAGACAGATAAGTTAATCTAGGAAACAAACACGCAGAAGTTGTGTTTATTCAACTTTTATTGTATTCCACATTACAATCACACAAAAGCCTCGTCGCAATTTTGTGTCATGATTTGTTACTAATGGCCAAAATTGTAGGACAATTGCGAATTAAGCATTCTAACTTAGCATTAGACAATTCTTAAGTCGTATCTAGTTGTACACCTAAATATAACAAGAAAATAATCATAAATATGAAATATGGTGAAATACAAACAATCTCACATAGAAAATCTGGAAATTATTTCTACAATTTCTACATAATTAAGCTTGAGTTTAGAAATCATCCATAACCAAAACAAAAACTAAATTAACATAATTACAAAGGAAAAGGGAGAAAGAGGAAGAGAAATTAAAGAATGGATTTGGCGTTGGAAAGCAACCGCCTCCATCAGAACTTTCTCCCATGGCCTCTTTCCTCTTCTTTAGTTGCTTTCTTCTCAGATTTTGGGTAGCCAAAATCTGTCCAAAAGCTCCCTTCCTTTGAGCTATAATGGGGTATTTATAGTCCTAGAGTTGGAGAATATGGAAAAATGAGTTTTTGCACCAAAAATTGCTCAAAGACGTATTTCGCGGCCAATGTGCGGCTTCATAAATGGCATGATGACAGGCTGGGGCAACCGTGCTGGGTGCACAGTAGGCTGTGTTGGCATGCAACAAGCTCTACTATGGGGAGGATGCATGCGCTAGGTGCGCTTGGTAAGGCCGTTGGGTGAGATGGGCGCTTGACTGCACCTGCTGGCTACATAGGCACATTGGGCTCTCAGCTAAGAGGCCTGCTATAAGGGGTTGTTGGGCGCCTAGGTGGGTTGTAGTGGCCTGGGTGTGCTTGGCTCATCATTTTTTGTTGTTTTTGGTCCGGTTTTTGTCCGATTCGTGACTTTCATTGAACTCCAAATTGAATGCTTGACATGTTAAACTCCAAAATCTTTATTTTTCATCTCTTTATTCTTTGATATTAAAATACCTAAAAACATAAAATACAAATAAAAATATAAGAATACTAAAACACTTGCAAAATAAATGTAAGGAAAAATGATACAAAATTATGACAAATTATGCACTTATCAAATTCTCCTACGCTTAGCGTTTGCTAGTCTTGGTGCGAAACTTAAACAAAAGACACAATCACAAAATACTTCTGACCTTCAACCTCAGAGAACATTAAGAGATATGATATTTTAAATCAAATAAGGATTGAACCGAATCCATAGTTATTCGTAAATTTATACATCCTATGAATACCATACTCATTGTGTGTGTAAATTAGCCAATGTTAACTATTATTTCTCTGTGCTTGCTATAAACAAGAAGACACTCAAAAAAAATTTACAAAACAAACATTAAAATCAAAAGCAAAACGAAATGAAGGTGTCAAACATCATAGGCTCTCCCTTTGGTACCAATAAGACTTTCAATGCAGGTTGTAATGGGGGTAAGGGGGTAGCGGTTTACGAAAGAAGGGTGTGGATAATTCAATGGTCCTCAAGACTTCCGTTGAACTCTAAATTGAATGCATGAAATTTCAAACTCCAAAATTTTAGCCTTGTTTTATTCTTTGATATTGAAATACCCAAAAATACAAAATACAAATAAAAACATAAGAATACTCAAAAACTTGCAAAATAAGTGCAAGAAAAACTAATACAAAATTATGACAAACTATGCACTTATCAATTATGCTTTCATAATTGATGATGTTGGTATGAACACTTAAGTTCACAAGATAAAGAAAAGATGAGAATGGTGAGAATAAGTTCAAGTAAGCTAAGAATGATAACAAGAAGTTCACAATTGAGTATAAATAGAATCATACATTATGATATTGCTTTCATTCCATTTAAATAGTGCTTTTATGAGAAAAGTTTGTAAGAAATGTTTTCTTTATGCTATAGGTAGTCCTACAAGAGACCAATGTAATTGGTTGGTGAGCTTATTGCTACGATAGATAGATTTGAAGGTTGGGTGTGGATATCACTACGGCAGTTTTTCGCTACTTAAAGAATAAAAGTTTCTGTTGTTTTAACAAAAAGCTTTTCTAAGTTTGAAAAGATGTTTTAACAAAAGTTTTACAAAAATAAATGTTTCCTAATGAATTTTAGAAAATATTTTGAATGATTTTAAAGTCAATTGTTGAGCTATATCTCATTTTCTATTGCAACAAAAGTCGTAATAGTTTAAAGTATATTTAAGAAAAAAATTACCCAGTCTTTTCTTACCATTAAGTGAGATTAAAATTAAGAAAAACAAGTTTAAGGAAGTTAAATGGCAGCCCAAAAAGGCGGGTCTTTACATGTTGAGAGCTTTATACTATTTAATGATTAGAACCAATTGGTTCTAATTGAGAGTCAAACACCCTAATCATTCGTATTTTCGTGGAACACTAGATTTGCTTAAATGTAATTCTCAATATTATAAATACTAGATTATATTTATTAAGTATTATGCTAAAGTAAATCGAATGATATATAAATATATGAATGATGTTATATTGATGGAATAAAAATGTTACAATATTAGCAACTAATGTCCTGGTTACCCTCAGGGACAAGTACAAAATTGATATACGCATGTATATATTTTATATTACCCCATATAATTATTTTCATGTGAATCCATTTTCCAAATTATGAACATGTGTCCTTACACACTGTCCAGAACTTATTCCCGAAACGTCTTCAACCATTATGATGCATGCATTGGATCTGTCGGCCAAGCCATTCATCACTGAAGTGGATAAATATGAACATTTATATTTTTCTTTTTTGCCATCTAAAGTAATATACATATATTATTATATACTATTATAGGTCAATGGCCACTTCATTTGTCTAGTACTTCTAATATAATTTTCAGTAAAAATTTGATGAATTAACTCTGTGACATGCTAAGCTAGTTGGTTGGAGAATAATCCATTATATATATATATATATGTGGATGGATTTAACAGATCATAAATTTAAAGACATCCACTAGTCAATTTGCGTCTTTTGACGGAAGAGAATATATTCTTTCTTGCCAAAAAAACGTAAATTGTCTATTTGCGGCGTCATTTCGCCTCTGTCTGGCTTAATTATGGCATACGTTGCTTTTTATTTGGTCTGTTTGTTGTTTTTATTGGTTGAGTACAATCAGTTTTTTTTCGAAATTGATGGAAAATAAAGCTTAATCGATAAGCGTATAAACTTTTCCCCTAGCATATATATATATATATATATCGTTTTCACATAGGTTGTTTTGCTCATTTACATTTGAAATTTTGAAAGGATATACATGGTATCAGTGATTTATAACAGTTTAATATACAAATCGCTACTCGACATTCTTGGATAAAGTACTTGTGAGATGCGCTCTTGCGTTTTGCAAGTTATGGTGGCAGATACTCATTAGTCTTTGAAAGATAATAGTAACAAGTACACACACTCTCTCTCTCTCTCACGGACGCATTCAAAAAATAGTCATAGAAGGGAAGTATATATTACATATAACTTAATAATTGTAATAATCCAATTGACTCTCGTAACTCTAGTGATAATGATGCATATACTTATTGTTATACTCATGTCTAATGTTATCGTCATCAGTATTATTATAAGAGTAAATTATACTGTTATATCTTAGACTATTTGTTTTTTATGTAATACATTTTAAACTTTTAATCTTACAAAAAAACACTCTAAACTTTAAAATCACTAGTAATTGAAGTCTAATAGTTTTTTTTAATTTTTGTTCTGTACTTTTTTCACGTATTGAGCTTCAATTTTTTTTAAAATGACAAGCTTTGTCTTTAAAAAAACTCACGTATAAATCTTATAATTAAAATCATCTATTTTTTTAATGTTTGTTAGCTATTGAACTTCAATTGCAAATAATTTCAAAGTTCATGAGGCATTTTACCAAATTTGAAAGTTCATGATATATTATACAAAAAATGAATAGTTTACAAAGCAACAATCCAATTTACTCTTATTATATATCACTCATAATTCTTTAATATAGGACTTTGGGAGGTTCAAACTCTTAGTTTGAACTAAATTTAATTTGAAATTAATTTTAGCCATTTTTTGATTTGATGACGATGACGATAATAATAAAATTCTTACTAATTGCGCCATCTCGTTTTAGTAGATGGCAGCCTTGTGATATCTAGGATGACTCCCGACGAACGCGTTTTAAAAATTGTTTCGTCAATGTAAGCTTGCATTAGTTTAGATGATAATTACAATAAATTCTTGCTTGTTTGGTTTATAGATTTAAATAAAAATTTAAATTACTAAAAAATATTATAATAAAAAAGGTTTGAAATGTGATTTAGATTGTGAACCAACATTATTACGTACAAACCAAATGTCTAGAATAAATTAAAGGAGTATTTGGTTGGTACGAAATGAAATGAATGAGGCTTGGATATATGTTCCCTAATATATATATATATATATATATATATATATATAAAAGGAATAACTGTTCTTTTTAGAATGAGTTTTTCATTGAACTATCATGACTGCCTCTGATCGGAGGAATAGCCTTACCAAGCTCCCCCTCAACTTTATTTTTTTATTTGTTATCCATATACACATGGATACGAGTTTGATGCTAAATATTACATCAGCCCCTTAAAAATGTTTAGTATGTAATCTTATACTGTTAAAATTAAAGAAATTTTTTTTCTAATAAGGCCTAAAAGTTTTCAAATATTAGTCCAATCTATAAAGACCTTATTAATAAAAGAAAAGAAAAGAACTAAAAATGCCTCACTTCTTCTCCATGCAGAGTGCACATTATGTAACACCCGAGAATTTCTAATGCATTAAAAATGCATTAAGTTTAGGATTATATTGAGATGAAAAATACAATTTAAGGAAAAATACTGTATAATAACATGAAAAATTATACAGTATTAGAATAATGCAATGTAAGAATTGGATTGTTTAAGGATATGCAGTACAAAAATTGAGACTGTTTAAGTTAAAGTAGTATAGGAATAATAATGCTTAGAAAAGATAGATGAATAAGAAAGGGTATGTTTGGCCTCTAAAAATAAACCAGAGGCAAGTAAAATATTTAATACAGTCTAAAAATATGTTTTTGTACTGATTTTACCATGACAGTATAGGAAAAATACTGTGGTGAAAAATTACACAGTATAAATTTTTGGGCCCCACAAAGTGGACACCTAACCCAATATGATTGGGCCACCAAGCTTAGAAATGTGGCCCAATAGCATGCTACCACCTAGGGTATCCTTATGGATGACCATGAGTAACCAAAGTGGATAAGTGAGCATTTAATGTGATTTTACACAGTATAGGGTTTAGGGTTTAGGAAAAATACTGTGTGGTGAAAAATTACACAGTATAAATTTTTGGGCCCCACAAAGTGGACACCTATCCCAATATGATTGGGCCACCAAGCTTAGAAATGTGGCCCAATAGCATGCTACCACCTAGGGTATCCTTATGGATGACCATGAGTAACCAAAGTAGATAAGTGAGCATTTAATGTGATTTTATCAAAAAAATCTCTTTTTCTCCTCAACAACTCCCACGGTAGCCATTGAAGGGGGTTCTCAAAAAATTTCTTAGCCCCAAAACTTTGCAAAAATATCCCCACTTAAGTTCAAGAGGTGAGATTCAAGGATTTTAACAAGTTTTAAGGTAAAATCTCAAACTTTTTAGCAAGTTTTCAAGGGATTTTTCATGGGTTAAGGGGGAAATTAATTCATAGTATTTTTTGCATGAAAATGAAGCCTAGGAAAGAGTTCAAGGAGCCTTGGAAGGCTAGAAATTAAAAGAGTGTTGTTTGGGTAAGTTTTACGTTTCAAAGTTTTGAACTTTTGTAATTTTTGTTTCGATTTTTATTCCTTTGAACCTATGTGGGTTCTTGAGCATTTATTTGATGAAATTTCATGGATATATGCTGTATGGCATGTTGAAATTGTGAAAAGTTCGTTTATGGTGCAAAATGATTGTTTTTGCAAAAAGTGTTATTTTTGTGATTTTAGTACTAAGTTTGCAAAAAAATGATGATTTAGCATGAAAATGATTGAAATAAGGGTTGGAACTGCTCTGGTAAGGGTATAGATGTTGATTAGAAATGGATTTTAACAAAAATGCCCCAAGGACTAAATTGAAAAAAAAAAGTTTCTTCGGTAGATTTAAAAATCAGTCAAAAAGTCCCTTTAAATGTGGGAATTTTGAAAGAGTTAAAACACGAAAGTTGTAGATCTCGACGAAACTATTAGGCAACACAAACAGTTCATCGAAAATCTCAACTGATTGTGAGATTTTAATTTTACAAGAATTTGTTGAAATTGGAAAAAATTTTTAAAGGGCAAAAATGTCATTTTCACAAATGATTTTGAATATGGTACTTTGAGCAAAAGTGTTTCTCACGAAAAATGGAGACTAATAGTTTAAAAAGATTATTTTTGGTTTTAGGGATATAAATGCAAATATTTTTGTATTTGAGACCAAAATCGTAAATGATGTGAAAACTGGGTTTTCACTAGGAAACGTTGGTTTCCTATACTGCTGTAGATAGTAAGTATTATAGATGCTAAGTTTTAAGGATTTAAAGTTAGTCAAGGAAAGAATGAAAGAAAATGAGATTAAGGGCAAAATGATCATTTTATGAAAAATGACCAAAACAGACCCAAAACGCCCGATGTTGGGAAACGTTTTTTAGTGGCAACTTTTCCATAATATGTAGGTAATGCAATGTTAAAGTTAAGCGATGGGTTTTATAGAGTTAAGAAATAGATGAAAAACCCGTTAAAGGTCAAATCGTCATTTTTAAGAAAACGGCTAGAACAGAGTCGAATACTCCGATTTAGCATAACGTCGTTAGACAGAAAATGTTCCGTAATGCATTAACTAACGAAACCGCCGGTGAGACGAGAAGTTATAAAAAGGGAATGAATGTTTAATGCTTACGTTTTATTATCAATCGAGTAGATTGATAAAAAGAAAGTTAAGTAATGAGTCGGCTGTCGTATGATCAGAACTAGAAGCTGATTGATGGAAGAAAAATGAATGGGACAGGAACAAAATAGAGAAGGCTAGAGCATAGTTTGGGTAAGTTCAGATCTCACCCACAGCATGAAGTAAATAGCTTTCAAATGTTTATATATATATATATTTGCAAATGGGTTTGCAACTGTTATGTTTAAAGTCTATTTACATCTTGATATGCACAATGTTTTTAAAAGTTCAAGTTATGATTTAGAAAGTATTTAAAATATGCTTTGCATTGTGATAATGCATACTGTTTTAGAGTTTAAGTTATAAGTTTTATGATGCATTCATTATGCAATAAGTTGCATTGGTTATGCAATAAGTTTCAAAGTAAAAATTATAATTTGCAAAGTGTGATTGCGTTATATGTTGCATTTGTTATGCCATAAGCCTTAGAATACAAGTTATGACTTGCAAAATGTGTCTGCGTTATAAGTTGCATTTGTTATGAAATAAGTTGCATTTGTTGTGCAATAGATTTTATAGTACAAGCTATGATTTGCAAGCGTGTTGCATATAATGTGATTGCATTGGACATGCTCACTAAAGTTAATAAGAAGGTAACACAAATATAAAAAGAAATGTCATACCAGCCTCTTTGTTATGAGGTAATAAAATTAAAGTTAAAGTTTAACGTCCTAGATGTGAGGTACATGATATCGAAGTTCGATGGTCTCAAGTCTTCCGCAAGAGAAGCATCATGTTTATGATCTCATGATTAATGAGTTGGTATGAACACTAAAGTAAAATAAGGAAAGTGAATGTAAGATAGGGAAAGATAAGGACAAGGATGGAAAGTTAAAGCAAGATAAGGAAAGTTAAAGCACGAGAATAGAAAGTTAAAGTAAGAAAAGAATAGTCATAGGACATTTATAATCGAAAGTACATAATGGAGCATAAATGGAAACATGCATTTTAGTTTTACTTGTTTTTTGTTGTGAATTATTTAAAGACTATGAAAAACATTCAGAGGAATGTTTATGTTAAATGTTTATGGAAACATTTTTATGTTATGAAAAATATTCTGAGGAATGTTCTATGTTAAATGTTTATGAAAACATTTTCATGGTTACAAGAAAAGGTTTATAAATGATGCTTTATGAAAAGGATTCTAAGGATTGATGCATGTTAAATGTTTTATCAAAAGTGTTTATGAAAAACGTTTTAGAAAGGTTTATGAAAAATGTTTATTAAAAATGTTTACTAAGAAACGTTTTAAGAAAAAGGCTTTTATGAGAAAAGTTTTTAAGCATGTTTCCAATGTTTGTGAGTTTATGTTTGAACTTACTGAGCGTAAGCTCATAAAAAGTTTTTCATGCTGTAGGTAGCCTGACGGGTGACCAGTAGGACCCGCTAGAAGAGCTGGGTGCTGTGGAGGGCAGATGCGAAGATTTGGGTATGGATACCACCATGGTTTTGCTTCCGCTACTTAGAGAAAATGTTTTCCATTGTTTAATGTAGTGTTTACAAAGTTTTAAGAAAATGAGAGTTTTAAGAAATGTTTTCAAAAGGTTTAAGATACATTGTACTAAATGTGTTATAAAATTATAAAGTGAAGTTTTAAGCTATGATTTAATAAATGTTCCTTATTAAGTTTAAGGAATGATTTGAAATAGTTTTAAAGACAAATGTTGAGCGAGGTCTTAACTTAAATGGCGACAAAGATCGCGACAGTTTCTAAGTACGTTTTAAAATAAAAGAATGTTTAAAGAAAAAAAAAATTTCAATTCAGTATTTTTCTTATCAAGTAAGTAAGATTACTATTTAAAACGATGCTTATGAAAGTACAGTAACTGCTTGAAAAGGTAAGTCGTTACACATCAATTCCCTTATTTTTGTTTGTTATAAAGAAACATAATTTTGTCTTCACATTCATAGTTTCCTATTCATGTTTCCACCATAATCCCTATCCTTTTTTTTTCCTACAAATTACATATTATACTAATAAATAGAAAAGAGGAAAAAAAGAGAGTTCATCAATCAACAAGAATCCTAAGCATTTGTGTACCTTTTGGGCTCGTTTTTTCGATTGATAATCTTTATCTTTAACCTAATTTTTTAAAAAATTTTTACACTTATTTATGTAGCCCTTTTTATGTGATTAAGTTATTATAGTATATAGTTAAATTTTTAAAGAGATTTGAGTATTATTGTTATTTTGATATTAGGATTTGATTAGTTTTTCTTAATGAAATTTTTATCAGAGATTAGAATTCAATTAGTTAAATATGCTACTCTTATTATATTCACATGCTTATTTGTTAAATAATACTATGAATTAATTATTATTTGTACAATATTTTTCCTCTAATATATAGATAGTAATAGATTGAACAATTCTAATTTCAAGGCACAAAAATGTCAGAGACGATTGTAGTACATTTATAATGGTTAATTTAAATTGCATTTTTTGTTGTAGTTATTAGCCCCTTGATCGAAAATCCTGACTTCGTCACTGCGTACTTATATAATCTTTTTTTTTTCCTTTCACTAGTGTCTTCACTTTAATGAGTTTAATTAGCCCTGAATTCCTTGTCAATTGGCTCTTTTTCTTGGTTTCCTCATAGACTAGTTCATTACAACTGAACATTGACACCCTTTGTGGTCTTGGATTTTTTTGGGACTGGATGCATCATTTGGGATGAGCATGGCGAGTCGATTAATGCAATGCCAAAAACATTTGGGGTGTATTTTGATGTTGTTGTGAAGCCTCCAGTTTTAAGAACATTGCCTCCCCTTTAATTTCTTATGGTTTGAACCATCCAAACTCCTGACTATTAGTTTGTTGGCACAAAGGTTCTTATAGTTTTAAACCCATGGACCCACCAAAATTGACGTTTGGTAAAAACTTTAAGGGACCGGTTTTAGACTTTAAGACGACTTTATAACTAGCCCATACTACCACTTTTGAGAACTTTACCCCCTTAATTTCCTACTATTTGAACCATTCTCTATACTAAAAACTTTTTTTATTTTTGTTTTCCTTCTTAAACCATAGGTTAAATTGATATTTCTAAACAATGCTTATTTAATTTGATGTTTTATTCCTAGTTTAGACCTTTACATTCTAAACTTTAGTTTAAAACCACTTTTAAATGTGATGACTTATCTTTTCAAGTAGTTACTTAACTTTCTTAAATATCATTCTTAAACATTAATCTTACTTACTTAGTAAGAAAAATATTAAATTTTTTTTTTCTTTTAACATCCTTTAACACTTTCTTTAAAACTGATGCGACTTCTGGCTATTCAAATTGAGACCTTGCTCAACACTTGCTTTTGAAACCATTTCAAATCGTTTCTTAAAACTTATTAAGAAACATTTACTAAAACTTAACTTTATAAGTAAATAAAACATTTTGTAAATATATCGTAAAACTTTGAAAATAGATCTAAAAATTGTGATTTTCTTAAAACTTTAGAAACACTATATTAAATAATGGAAAACATTTTCTTTGTGTAGCGGAAGCAAACAGTGGTGGTATCCATACCCAAATTATCGCATCTGTCCTCCGCAGCATCCAACTCTTCAAACAGGTCTTACTGGTCACCCATACAACTACCTACAGCATGAAGAAACTTTTTATGAGCTTTCGTACAGTAAGTTCAAACAAAATCTCACAAAGCATTTAAACATCCTTTAAAAACTTTTCTCATAATACCCTTCTCTTGAAACATTTTTCATAAATGTTTTTCATTAATATTTTTCGTAAAATATTTCTAAAATGTTTGTCATAAACGTTTTCATAGAGTATTTTAGTAACGTTTTTCATAAACGCTTTTCAGAAAATATTTAACATAAAACAATCCTCAAATTGCTCTTTATAAACGTCATTTATGTTTTCATAAACATTTAATATAAAACCTTCCTTAGAATGTTTTCCATAGCATATAAATGTTTTACAACAAGGAAAACAAGTAAAATCAAAATGCATATTTTCATTTATGCTCAATTATGAACTTTCAATTATGAGCGTCTTATGAACATTCTTTTCTTACTTTAACTTTCTATTTTTTTCCTTAACATTCCTCATCTTACTTTGACTTTCTATCCTTGTTCCTTAACTTTCCTTATCTTACTTTAACGTTCGTACCAATATTATCGATCATGAGATTATAAACATGATGCTTCCCTTGTGGAAGACTTGAGACCATTGAACATCGAGGACATGTACCTCACATCAAGGAGGTCAAATTTTAACTTTACTTTCAGTACCTCACAACAAGGAGGCTGGTCCAACACTTTTTTTTATCATTTATGCTTTACCTTTTTTTAACGTTAATGAGCATAACAAATGCTAATAGGTCATATGTAAATACTTTTGCAAATCATATCTTATATTTTAAAACCTATTGCATAACAAATGCAACTTATTGTATAACAAATGCAACATAAAATGCAAACACATTTTGTAAATCATAATTTATACTCTGAAACTTATTGCATAACAAATGCAACATAAAACTAATTACTTAAACTATAAAACATTATGCATTAACAAAATGCAAAACTTATTTTAAACATAATTTTTACAAATACATTGCAAACTTTTACTTAATCTTTCAAAACTTTATGCACATCAAATGTAATCATGCTTTAACATAATAGTTGCAAATTCATTGCAAATCTTGATTTATACTGTAAAACTTTTTATATAACAAATACAAACATACTTTTAAAAGCAACTTGCATAAAAATAGCAAACTCATTTATAAATATATACATAAATATTTAAAAATCATTTACTTCATGCTGTAGGTGAAGTTTGAACTTACCTGGACTTAGCTCTAACGTTCTCTATTCCATTCTTGTCTCATTTCTTTTCCTTCCATTAGTCGGCTTTGGAGTCTTGATCAAATGACAGCCCACTTATTAGTTAAATTTCTTTATTATCAATCCACTTGATTGATAACTTAACTTAAACCTTAAACATTCATTCCTTTTTTTCATAACTTGGTATACTTTTGCTCTACTGTTCTTTTACTTTATACCTTGTTACTTTTAACTTCGTAATCCACCAGGTTACTGTATTTTTTACTTAACTTTGTAACCTATTGGGTTATCACTCTTTTTACTTATCTCTGTAACCCATTAGGTTACCTTTTTCTTTACTTAATTTTATAATCTACCGGGTTACCTTTCATGTACTTGAACATCCTTTATTAGATCTCTCGTCTCACATGACGGTTTCATTACTTAATGTATTACGAAACATTTTTTGTCTAAGAACGTTTTTCTAATTCGAAGTGTTCGACTCTAGTTTAGTCATTTTTTTAAAAATGATGATTTTACTCTTAATGGTTTTTCGTCCATTTCGTAACTTTATAAAATTCATTGCTTAACTTTACCGTTCCATTTCTTACATGTTACGAAAAAATTCCTATGAAGGAGCGTGTCCTGACATCAGGCGTTTCAGGTCCGTTTTGGCCTTTTTCACAAAATGATCATTTTGCTCTTAAGTTCGTTTCTTTTCTTTCAATCCTTGACTAAACTTTAAATTCTTTAAAACTTAGTATCTATAATTACTTACTGCCTACAGTAGTGTAGCAAATCAACGTTCTCTAGTGAAAACCCAGTTTTTACACAATTTTATAGCTTTGGCCTAAAATACAAAAATATTTACATTTTTGTCCCCGGAACCAAAAGCAACCAATTTATACCATAACATTCATTTTTTTTGCAAGGAATAAAACTTACAAAAGCACCATGATCGAATTCCAAACATTTCATAACGTTTCCATTTCTTGAAATTTTATGCCCAAAATTTCATAAAATTCATAACCTTTAAACCGAGCAAAATTTTGAAAAATTGTCCACAATGCCCTAACAATTTCGATGCGTTCTACAAATTTCATGTTCTAACTATCTTGAAATTCTATCGTTTAAAGGGACTTTTTGGCTGATTTTTAAATCTGTCGAAAATTTATTTTTCTTTGCAATTTGGTCCCTTTTGAAATTTCACCAAAACCCTTACTTTCTTCTTTCCATTATCATCACCATTAACATATAACATAAAACAACCATGCCATAATGTCCATATTACATGCTATGGCTTAAACATTTCATCAAACACTTGGAATGCATATAAAAATGCAAACTTTAACAAAGCTTGTGGGACTAGGATTTTACCTAATCATTCCCAAGTGCTTATCCTCAATTTTTAGCACTTGAAAGCTTCCAAAGTTCTTTGATATCAAGCCCATACCACACCATAAAAATTTCATCAAAACTTCAACAAAAACCCTAGAAAACTTAGGGTAAAGTTTGGATTTTACCTTAAAATTTGTGAAATCCTTGAGCTTTTAGTCTTGAACTTGCTTTGAACGTGACTTGGAGCTTGGAATTCATCAAAATTTCTTGAAGGAACTTTCATGGAGTGGACTGTTTTGGAGGGGGAAAATGGAGCATATTTTTCTTCCTTCCTTCCTTTCTTTCTTCCTTTCTTTCTTTCTTTTTTTTCTTTCTTTTCTTTTTCAAGTTGTTCTCTTCTTTTCTTTCCTCTTGCATGTTGAAGACCAAGTGGTCTCTTATAATATATTCAACTTTTTTTTTCTTTTTTCTTTTCTTTTCTTTTTTTTATAAAGGTGGTGAGTCACCATTTGACTCATGGTGATCAAGTGGGTTCCCTTGGGTGGCTTTAGGTGATTGGGCTATATTTTATGGTGTGGTGGCCCAATCAAAATCCATTGAGTGTCTACCAAACTTTTTACACAGTTTAAGTTTATACTGACAGTATTTTTTCTATACAGTTGGTATTCTTTTTCATACAATTCATGAGATCTCATAACCTCTCGTACTTATTTCCATCTATTAGATAATGAAATTCCAATATTATCTAACTTTGTATAGTCTGAATTTATATTGACAGTATTTTTCTTATACTGTCGGTATATTTTCTATACTGTTACAACATTCTTTATTCATCCATATTCTCCAAACAATATTATTCCTATACTGCTTTAACTTAAACAGTCTAATTTTTGTATTGCTTAACCTCAAACAGTCTAATTCTTACACTGTATTAATTTTACAGTGTAATTTTTATACTGCATAACTTTATCAGTGTATTTTCTCACACTGTATTATTCTATTACTGTATAATTTTTTGTATTATTATATAGTATTTTTTTCTTTAACAATATTCTTGTGTTACATAATTCTTAATTTATTGTATTTTTAATATAGCAAAAATGCTCGGGTGTTACATGAAATAACTTAGGTTCAAAATAAAATTATACTAATTCAAACCCATACACGAAATGGACCCATTCTGGTTTCCTAATAATTCTCACCTATCCAAAAACTAGTTCTTTGATTTGATCTAATTTATTTCATGTTTAGACCTTAACATTCCAAATGCTGATTTAAAATTACTGTTCAAACCATATATGGTTTAAAACCACCAATTCAAACCATACCAATTTAAACTTGTGTACCAAACGAGTCCTACTTCTTGCAATTTATGAACTTCTAATCTTTGCTTAAGACATAGATCTTCTACCAGTGATAGTATAAAATATCTCTTTGTTCTCTCATGATGGAGCTAGGGGTGTTCAAGAAAACTGAAAAATTGAAACTAATAGAAAAAAAGGGAAAAAATTGGGCAATAGCAAAATTGATCAATTGGGTTAGAAAACAAACCACTGACAAAGTGAGCGGTTTGGTTACCAAAAAGGCTTTTTTCACGTTGAATGACCGACTGGCCATTTTTTTATTAATATGAATTTAAATTATAACAATATACCATATATTAAACTCTACTTCATGTCTTTATGTAAACTTTAAAATTTTGGACATTGTTGTTAATTAGATTCCGAATTTTCTTTGTTTCTGTTATTTACCAAATACATTATTATTCTCAAAATATTGGGTTTTTTAAGCCATCTTTAATACATTGTATTTGTATAAAAATAAAAAAAATAAAACAGATCAGGTTACCACTAAGTTACTATGTGTAATCTGTCTTGGTTATGACATTCTTAAACCAATTGCCCACCAAACTGACCATGATTGGTTGAAACTGGGCCTAACCTTTCTTATAAATGGCTGGTGCTTGGTTTGTCTTTCTTGAAACCGACCGTCGTCGATCAAAAAACCGACCCACTAAAAACTAACCGTTGAACCCCCTTAGCTGGAGCTCTTGTCTTAGATATTACGCAAACTCATTTTGTTGTATTTAGTGGCTAATGTTGCCATATCATGCAAGCAATACGTTAGCCACTAATTACATGTGAAATTGGCATTATCTTCTTCAGAGGATTATTGCTATGCTTGTATTGTTGATGTGTTATGGCGGAGTTCCCTTAATTAGTTATATAATTACATTTATCATGAAAACAAGATTCTTACTTATTATTATGTTGGTAACATAGATATTCCTCTAATTAGCATTTATCATGAAAACATGATTCTTACTTGTTATAATGCCCGTAACATAGGATAGTTGTGACGTCCCTAGCTCTTTGTTTGTGTCCTCTTTCTTTTTCATTTCTTTAAATCGCAAAATAGAGTTTTTAAGTTAAATAGGGTTTCTTTTAAGGAAAGAAAAGGGCATTTTCAGCTTTTCGCAAACATTGCTAAAAAAATGAATCTTGCATTTAGTGGCCGAAGTTGACATGATAAGTGCTAAATCTATATAAACAAAAATATCGCTGTTGGTACAATTTTTAATTTGTAATTTAGTGATGATAAAATAAAACTTGTATCAATGTTCTTTGACAATATTATAAAATTAAACATCGACTGTCATTTTTTGAAACTCTTCAACGTTATATTTTAACAAGTTCATAAAATTACATGTCGAGAGTCATTTCTTGCAATTTTCTTTTAATATAAGAAGAGATATATTTTTACATTTATTCAAAAGAAGAACAGTCATTTTAAAAAAGCTCCCACTCTAAACACAAAAATTGTAACAAATCTATTTCTTATGTTATGCTTTATTCAATCATTAAAATATATAGTTATATCTTATTTAATAAAATTCCGTTTCTAATTTTCCATATAGTGCACCTAGTAAGAAAAAGTTATCGCTTTGCTACTGTGAATATGTAGTAACGAGGTAAAATAAAATAATATTGTCAATTGAAAAAATTTCCCCACGAACGAGGCTTAGCAAAACAAGACTCATGATTTGCAATAAATAATACAAATCATTAGCCACAATTGAAACTTTAATCAAAGCAAATTCCGAGGCAAAAATTGTATAAAAAATAAAAGGAAAACAAAAGGAGGGGAAAGAGCGTAAACAGGTACTCAAAAAGAAATGAAATAAAACAAAAGATAAAGCTTGACATATTATACATCATTTATTATTGATTGCATAAATTAAATCTCTTGAAAAAAACATATAGAAAGGAAAGGATCGTAATTAATAATGAAGCCTCTAATTTGTTATATATGTTAACGAAAACGTTGCATTTTATTATATCATGAAATGAATTGACCATCTTTTGAATTAGATATATCGAGACTTCCAAGGAAGACACTTTAGTTTGGAGCAAGGCGCGTCCCATTTGCTTCTGCATGCGCCTCCTTCGCCATCGCAACACTTGCACACAACTCCAAGAGTGCTTCCAACAAAGTTGGAGTAATTACCTATAAATCACCCAATATGTATACATAAAAATAAGCTATAGTTAGTTCAAAACATGGTTAAAAAACAACAGTATACATGATAAACAGATCTATAGAGAGAGAGATTATTTTGCAAACCTCGTCCACGTCTAACTTTGAAAGTCCGGCTTTCTACGCTACTTAGGCATAGAGATACAAAGAGAATCGTCATAAATATCAACAAAAACCCACAATGGTTATAATACTTGGATATCCTCATGTCTCAATAATTGAACAAAATCTTCAAGTTTCTTGACACTTTAAAAAAATGAATTAAGTTGAGCAATCCTCAATTTGTTGAAGCCATTAAAAAAAAAAAGGAGTGCCTTTATAAATGAGAGTATGAAGGCCAGCCTCTGAGAAGTTTTAATTTATAGGGAAGACAATATTATGGTTTCCGCCTTTTAGAACAAGATGTATAGGCACTAGCCGAACGGCGACGCGTTTCAACTTTCCAGGTATCCTACGAGTCTTCTACGGGTTGTGGCCCGCGGGAATTTTTTCTCTTGTGGGTCCTGCCTTTGAAAGGTAATTGATTGATTATTTGACTATTTAATTTCAGCGGTTTTAATGCCGTTCCACGTTTGATATCAAGACCGTCAAATACGAACAAATACTAGTTCAGCTTGAATTGTTTGATTTTTTGATTTCAGCGGTTTTCTCTCTTGTGGGTCCTGCCTGTGAAAGGCGATTGATTGCCAAAATCTTTTTTTTTTTTTTTTAAGTTTTAGTTTGGAAATTGAAAGAATTTTGGTTTAATTATTTACAATTTCTAGGGTGCAATTGAAAACAAATATACAAATGTCATTTATGATATTTTGATTTTTTTTAAGGGTTTGAACCTAAAACAAAACCATGTAAATTTAGATTTTATATAAAAGAAAACACTATATCAAAATTGATTTGAATTAAATTTATTTCTTGTTCAAACTATATCTCAAATGAGCTATCAATATGTGAGTGAAACAGGAGTGAATTTACTCACTTGTAATTATGGTAATAGTGTGTTTGTTTGAAATGTACATTAAACAATATTTTAGCTCCAAATGACGGAGCAAGAAAACATTTTCAAAGTAGGTCCTATAAAAAAAAAAGGAGAGTTTTCTATTTAATAAGGGCAAAATTATATATTTTAACTATTGAGTGAAGGTACAATTATAGTTTTTCTTACAAAGTGGACGTACAACAAAAATTAGTAGGGACACAATTGAGATTCTATACAGAAATTGAGAATAAAATGTGCATTTTCAAAATGTGTCCTCCATCAGTTACATAAAGCTCCGCCATTGCAGCTCCGTTTTCAAAACAAAAAAAAAAAAAAAAAATAATTTTAGCAGATTTCTCATTTAAGAAATGTAGGAGTACGTACATGTCGTTTTGAGTGTGAACACATGACCCCTGTTGCGGCATAATGATTTTAACATCTTCATCTCGTTTGGTTAGCTTTTAGTGATTGCTTGTTTATAGTAGGCTTAAAATTAAGACTTGTTGCAACTCAATCACACGTTGTAATACAAAAAAAAATAAGGTTGATTTTTAAATAGTTAAACGTAAGGGTTAGTGACGGAGTTAGGATTTTCTCTTAGGGAGCTAATATCTTATAGTGTATAAGATTATATATGATTGAATTTTAACTTTTTAAGGGGCTTTGTTTAAATTTTAATAATTTCTTAAATGTAATTTATAGACATGTATATTATATAGGTGAGAAAAAAAGTTGAGGGGGGCTTAGCTTGGTAATTACTTGGGTACAAAATGAAATAAAAATATGGGAAATTAGGCTGAGTGCCCTCTTTAATGGTGTCTTTAAAATAAATGATCATAACTTTTTTAAATTAGGCAAATGACTGTTTATTATTGATAAATTTGAGTTTATCAGTGTTAAACTTGATAAACTTGAGTTTTTATCGAGTTTATCATCAATAAAATTTACCAAATCAACTTAAGTTTAAAAAGTCATTTGTTTAATTTAAAAAAATAGTGAAAATTTGATTTAAAAATACTTTTAAAAAAGACATTTAGCTTTATATCCCTAAACAAATTATAACTTGGATACATATATAATCAGTACACTATATTTTTTATTTTTATTTTTATTTTTATTTTTTAAAATATGATCTTTGTAGGTTCGTAGATGGAATTTAGTAGCGACAAATTGTCACACTCCGAAGTACGGGAAGTGACGTGGTGGATTAATTGAGTTAATTAAACAAAAATTTAATTAAAAATTAGGTTTTAGAACTAAATTTATAAATAAAAGTGTGATGATTTTAAAATCATTTATTTAAAACGAGCAGTTATAATATTCGAACAAATAAAATAATAAAATAAAATAAGCGATGAGTAGATAATAAAATAATAAAATAGAAGGTGAGGCAAAAATGGGTCCCACTGACCCACATCTTGTGCACTCATATAGTACTGATAATATTAAATTACAACCACAGTCTAGAATAAAAGAGAAAGTTAAGAATTATACATCTCTTGAATTGTTTGTTCTACAACCTACCCAAATGTAACGCCCCCCTTCTGGACGTCACAGATGTCATTACATTCGTTCGTTAAAACATTAATTGAAGCAAACTATTGAAATTAATAACATACATTTGAAATCATAGTTTGGAAAAGCATTCCCAGGATCTCTACATACTTTTTTTTTTTTTATAGAAATACAAAAATACAATTTATAAGAAATTATAATTTTTCTTAATTATAACAAATTGCTTTTCCATAGACATTGTATAAATAGTTTGCTAATATTATTTAAAATTAAATTGACCTTTGAAAACAAAATAAAATT
>CAMOHE010050703.1:4852-23651 GCA_946598075.1 Artocarpus hirsutus | reverse complement strand
GAATTAACATATGTTGTTATAAATTGGGAAGCATGGTTAGGAAAATTGACTCTATAAATAATGATGGAACATTGAGAAATAGTAAGATGTGAAGAGGGCGGTGGTTACGTCATTGGGCACGAATACCCTAAAAGGTAAAATAGGGGGGAGGTGATGACATTTCCTTGGGTCGAAAGTCCCAGAACACACTGTACAGGAATCAACTTGGTAAGGACTTGGGGCTTGATGTCCCCTCACGGGAATACCCTCGAAATGTTTGGAGGGTAGTCAAGCACGCCCATTTGGGTTTCGATAAGTTGAGTGATACTTTATGTAATGTAGATACCTAGGAATAATGATGAATATTAATATTGTATATATGTATATGTATAAAACTTGGTAATGATTAACAATCGTATCCACGGAATATGATCATAATAAATCACATAATTTGGATAATGATGAAAACTAATTATTTATGTAGATTTAATGCGGTAAAGAATAAAACCTTAAGGTGAGTAATGGTTTTTCCCTACTGAGTATGTTGTCACTTATTCCCTTATATTTTCCTCTTTTTAGGATTCACTAAGTGTGAGATAGTAACAAGAAAAACAGTTGAGGAAGCTATATAGTTATATTACGGTGGAATTGATTCGAATGCAAAGAATGATCTGCATGATAATGTATGCATCAATTGTTACATTCTGTGACTGTATTAAGATTTGTTGATGGTTGAAATAATGATGATAACAGTTGTATATTATTAAAATTTAAGGTGCTACATTAAACTGTGGTTTATTTATTTGTTTATGTTTTATTTTTATTTTGAGAGTTTCTATTTAAGTCCCGGGAAAATTACTTTGATGTTTTATTTTTATTTTCTGATTTTCATTTTATTTATTTAAAAACTGTTAACCCCCATAAAGGGGTGTTACAAGATTGCCGAGGATGGAGCAAAGACACGATGCAATTTGGGTCGTGGTTGACAAGTTAACGAAATTGATGCATTTCATCCCATTCAAGTTGACATGTTCGAGAAGAGTTCTTGGAGAATTGTACCTACAGAACATAGGAAGATTGCATAGAGTTTCTTTGTCCATCACATCAGATAGAGACACTAGATGCAATGCCAAGTATTGGAGAAGCTTTTAGGAGACTTTAGGTATGGATTTGAATTTTAGCACAGCATTTTGTCCTTAGATCGATGGGTAATCTAAGCGAGTTATTTAGATTCTTGAAGACATGTTACGAGCATGTACATTAGACTTCGGCAAAAACTAGAAGAAATATTTGCATCTTGCAGAGTTTGCGTACAATAACAGCTCTCAATCGAGCATTGGCATGGCATTGTTTGAAGCACTGTATGGACGACCGTGTCAGTCACTGGTGTGTTGGGCTGAACCAGAAGATAGGATTATTCTTGGGCCAGAGGAGATTCACGATAGTAATGAGAAGGTCGCCGTAATCCAAGATCGGTTGACGGCAGCTTAGAGTCGATAGAAGAGTTACGTGGATAGAATATGTCGACCCTTGGAATTCGAGGTAGGAGATTTTGTTCTCTTGAAGGTATTGCCTTGCAAAGGTATCACGCGATTTGGAGTAAGTGGTAAGCTTGCACCAAGGCATGTTGGACCGTTTGAAATTACTCAACGTGTTAGTGTGGTTGCTTATCGACACGATCTTCCTCTTGAAATTTCTGACATTCATGATGTATTCCACGTGTCGATGCTTCGGAAGTGTCCACCTGAGCATTACAAGATGGTTTCATTTCACGATGCACAGATTCAGGAAGACACGACATATGAGGAAGTGTCAATTTAGATCATTGATCAGAAAGTGATTAGCTTGTGTCTGTAACGCCCCCTTATGGATGTCATAGATGACGTGACATTCATTCATTTTAATTAAAGCAAAACTATTATAAACAAAAACATGTATTTGAAAACATAAATTGGAAAACATACCCAAGATCCATGCATACATTATATATATATCAATATTTAATAACTTTATTAATTATAAATAGTTACTTGATCATAAACATCCTTTAAATAGTTTGCCAATACCATTGTAAATTGAACAAACTTTTAAATCATCTTTTAAAAAAATCTACATACATAGTTTGGTAGGCTGAAGTGGTCTAGTAGGCCGAAGGTCAACCGTCCGCAGGCCGCCCGAGGCTCTCCAAAACAAGGTTTCAAAATTCGATAAGATCGGTAGGCCGGTACAAGGTAATCGACAAGCTGAACCATACATCGACAGACAGACCAGTAATAGTCGACAGGCCGACTGTCTGTCAAAAATCAAAATTTATTTTAAAACAAGTTCCAATATCTTAAAGTACGGAAGTCAAACATACTCAAAAAGAAATAAAATAAAATATAACATAGTTCATAAGTTTTAAAACTTCTTTTCTTGACGTCTTCCGTTTTCAATTCATCTTACTTAGCTCACACCCCTTTCCTTGCCCTCCACCTATTCCATTATCTTCTTACCCTTATTTGCAACATGATATAAAACTGAATAAGCTAATGCTTAGTAAGCATATTTATATCTCACAACTTAAAACATTTTCTTAACATCATCATCATCATCATCATAATAGTGCACTAAGTACAATTTCATAAGGAACATATCTTTCATTACATTGTCCATATTAAAACTTAATTCATTTTACCTTAAGGGCCCAAGTGTTGCACCATAAACATCATCATCATAGGCGCGCCGTCATGAGAGGAGAGGGATAGTTAATCCCAAACCAAACATGACATCATAACATATCATATCATAACATAACATTGGTGTGCAAAACTCATTTAAGTGATACATATATACATATTTAAACTTTCAAGCTTTAAAATACGTCATCATCGTACATGCATAACTTTTGAACATAAAAATCTTTCATAAGTAATATTTAAATGAAATCAACATAAAATCAACACAGATATCATCATGAACATAATTTCAAACCTTTATAAAACATATCATGTTACAAGTGAGAATGTACTTACTTTAATAAGCTTACTTAACCTTAATTTATAGGTGACGACGCTGCGGTCTCGATGTGCTTACTTCATATTGTGTTCATGTCATACATTCATTAAAAATGACAATTAACATATAATTTTAACGAATTAATCACCACAACATAACATCCATTACCATTAACTTCACACATACATTCATCTCTTAAAACATAAATTTATAACATGTTTCATTAACCTTAAGACATTAAAACAAAGCTATCAGCACAAATATATTCTTGACCTTCATGAATTCAAAACTTAATAACTTTACATTTACACACAATTAGGGCACCAAATTTGGCAAGGATGAAGATAACATACATACATAATATCGTGATTTTTCGTTGATCATAAAAATTCCATTTAATGTCTCAAACAAGTCATACAACATACACACAAAATCTGTCAGCAATATAAATCAGTGAGCAGCCCTCGTTATCATTCATAAAATAAATTATCTACATCTTAAAATAATTCCATAAAAATCCTTCATGCAATAAACACAAAAAACTTCAACATATCCAAAAAATGACCCTTAAATAAATTCCACATAATCCAAAACATGCATTAAAAGACATAGACAATAATAACTTTCAACATATTAAACTGTGAGTTTCATACATTTTTCATTTTCCAATAATTAAAATAAAATTATTTAGACTCTAAAATTCCAATAACAACCTTTTAACATATAATTACAAAAGCACAAAAAAAAATATTTCATCATCAATAAATTCATTAAATCATACAAAACATCACATCATAAAAGTTCATCAATTTTTTGTTAAAATAGTCTAAGAAACCTATCTTCAATAAAAAATTTCATAACACATATAATATTTGTCATATTATCATGAGACTTTCCACTTCATAAACTAACATATACATAAACATATTTGTGAAATTTTGTGGGAAATAACCTTCATTTGCATTAAGAACAACACTCGTATATATGTGCAACACAACCAAACAACAATAATTTACTGTGAGTAACAAAGAGAAGAAAATTCATAACTTATCATAGAAAAATCTAATGAACGTGAAATTTGGAGGAATATCACATAACACATATATGAACATCATACTAAAATTTTGGAGCAAAAAAAAAATTCCTAAGCAAAAATTATGGGAGTCAAAATAAGAAGGGAAATACATTTTAGAAATACCAAAAGATGAACTTTTACCTTAAAACGAATTCCTTCAAAATTTTTCCTTTGAATTCACTCAAAAGAAATGTAATATTTCATTCAAATAATTGTAGGAGAATTGAGGGAGAAGAGAAGGAGAATGTGAAAACAAAGAAAAGAAGAAAATGTCTGAGAGAAATTTTTAGTGAGAGAGAGTGTGTGTAAATTTTTATGAAAATGATGGAGTAGGTCAGCAAGCTCTATAATATCAGAATTTTTCTTATTAAATTGAGGGTAATTCATGTGGAAAATGGAAGGGAATTAGGGAAAGTCAAATTGATTTAGCTTACTTACCATATTTCACAATTTCAAAGGAGAAAACTTCATCAATTAAATCCAATTAATCAAAAGTCAAATGTTTCATTTCCTAAAATGAGGGAATTTGTCCAAAAATATGCTAATTAATCACATTAAATCATCCAATTTAATCCAATCATTGTAATTATCTCAATCACAAATTTTGAGAGATTTTTGTTGACTGATCGTCAGCTGTCATTGGCCTGTCAACCGCATAGTTCGACCTACCGAATGCATGAGATCTGGCATGCCGATGAAACTCCATCGACCTGCCCTTCCATGAAGGACATTTCGGCCTGTCGAACTTGATGGTTCGGCCTGCCGATCTGCCTTAACATACTAAAATTCATCAAAACATTAAATTATTACAAAAATCATTATTAAACACACAACGTAAATGACATGAACACTTGAGCATATCAATTCCACGTGACTGTCACCTATCATAATACTTAAAATAAAATGGTTAGTACCATTATATCATATATCATAACACATATCAACAAAGAAATTACTTAACGTTATCACTAATTGATATAATCCGTTACATGAAAATCGGCGGGTGCTACAGCATCGTCGTGATATACCACTAGTAAAGGTCGTGTGGCAGCATTACGGGGTTGATGAAGCCACTTGGGAATTAGAATCGAGTATGTGAGAGTTGTATTTGCATTTGTTTTGTTTCTAAACCAATTTGTAAATTTTGGAGAGTTGTAATGCCCTGAACTTAATTAAGTAATATTAGTGTGTAAAATAGCGGATTAGTGTGCTATAATGAACGTTTTAAACTTAATTTGATTATTTTGTGAAATTTCTAAATTTATGATATTTTTGGTTATTTTAATGGTTTTTAAATACTCTTAATTATTTTTATTTGTTGTTTTGAATTTTTAAAACAAAACAAATTATTAAATACCAAACATGTCCCATTTGAAAATCGGTGTGCTACACACGGTTTTCTTACAGCAAACCGCCTCTCCCTTTCTCTATTTATTTCTCCCTTCCCTCTTCTTTCTCCCACACACACGCTTATTCTCTCTCTCACTCTCTCTCTCTCGCTTGTCTCTGTCTCTTCTCTCTGCCTCTCTTTCTCTCTCATTCCCTCTTAAATTTTTGGATAAAAAACAAGCCCAAGCTTCAGTCTTCAGTGGATTGGAAGCTCAAAAATGTGTTTAGACGATTACAACTTCGAATCAAAGCTTAAATCCGAGGTTAGTTTCAAATTTCAAAACTTTTCTAAATTTTTTTTCTAATTTCTTAGTATTTTGAAATTTAAGCTTTCTTAAGCTTAGAAAACCTTTGATCTAAGTTAGATGAACTTAAAACAACTAGAATTTAAGCTTAGTTTGAAGAAAAACGGATTTGAATCAAGATTTTCTATTTTTCTCCATTTTTTTCCATTTTCAGAATTTTTCAAAATCATTGTGCAAATCTTGTTTAATTTAGTTCAAAAGTGCATGTTTTATAATTTTTTCTATTATCGATAGATGTTTTCCATGCCTAAGAACTGAGAAAAACAAGTTGAAATGAGGATTTGGGCTCAGGGAGGCTGAAAACCTGTGCCTAGAAAATTCTAGAATTTTTAGTTTGGCAGGCCAAACTTCGTATTCGGCAGGCCAGATTCATATGTCCAGCAGGCCAAACTTGGAAAAGTTTGGTCGACTAGACTTGGTGTTCCGAGTTCGGCCAACCGAACCAGGGTGACTGGCAAGCCAACCGGGCATGGTGAAGTTTTGTTATTTATCACCATTTTTTGCTGTTTTGAACACTGATTGATTTTTAACGCTACAATATGATTTTATAAATACAAATGGCACACTAGGATACCATGAAATAGTTTAGCGATGTGGGTTATCCTAGGCTAGATATTGATAGATTTAGTTATTATACATTTAAGTAGAGCCGGTAATTTTAGACATGGCACGATGACACAATATGAAAATGACATGAGATAAACGGGTTTAGACCACACATTTATTAATTTTGTCATAAGTGGGTTGACACGAATAACACAAACATAAATGGGTTGGAGTATGCTAACGTGCTAAACACGCCTTAATATGTTTAATTAAACAGGTCGTAAACGTGTTGACACGGCACGACATGACCTGCCTATTTATAACACATTTAAATTTAAAATAAAAACATTTATAATTTTGCAATATTAAGGATTCGAACCTTACACCTAAGGTGCACTATTAAGCTTGCGTCCACCACACCAAATGATCATTTTGTATAAAATAAGAGCTTTTATTTATTTATTATAGTTTTAATACTTTTGAAACTTAAAAAAAAATTTCCTAAATTTGTAAACATGAAGATTCGAACTTGCACCCCAAAGGTATGCAATTGTGCCAGCCTCCACCATGCTTGATGAGCTTTTGGTGTGAAATAAAAGCTTCTGTTTTGTTTATTATAGATCTACTTTAGACATCCAAAAAGTCCCACATGGAAAAGAAAGCAAAACGTTTCTCTCCACCTCTCTACATAACGCCTCATCACTCATCCCTTGCCTTCCACGATTCAGTAGGCGTTGTCATTTGCCAATAAAGCTTTAAAACAATTTTTCTTGAATCTGATTTTTAAAAATTGGATTAAAGAAAAATACAGTTTAAAATATTTAATAGTTTAAAATTTTTAATAATTTAAAGATAGGAACATTTTAACTTAAACGATAAGAAACATTTTGATGTTGGTTATATTTTGAAGTTTAAATTGGATTAAAATGTTTGTTATGTTTGAAATGTTTTGGAATTAAGGTTAATTTTTTTTTATTTTTTTGGTCATAAATGTGTTATAATCGTGTTAATTTGTCACGGCCCATTTAATAATCGTGTTAATCATGTCATGTCATGTTACGCGTGTTATGAACTTGTCATGTTTGTGTTTATATTTTAGGCACGTTTATTAATTATGTTGTGTTCATGTTTAGTGTAATCATGTCGTATTGTAATTGTGTTGACACAAACACGACACGTAACACGACTTTGCCAGCCCTACATTTAAAGTTGTTCGTGGTTTTGTGGAGCTGACGTGTAGTGGACTAGGATTACGGTGTAAGACACTGGCACGAGTATTGAGGTAGGACTTCTACCCTCTTCTTTAGCAACCTAGTTTTAAAAGATTTTGGTCTCAAAAGGATTTTATCGAAATGTTTTCAATAAGTGATTAAAAAGGGATTTCATTGGTTGTTTTCATAAATAGTAGATTGAGGTGATTTTTATAATAAAACTCATAATGAATATAAATGAAAATACTTGGTAAAAAGAGATTTTTAATGATCATAGAAAATATATATAGACAGGCATGAGGCCATATCAAAGATTAGGTCGTGTAGCGTGCGACTTTGGGGGCAGATCCTAAAACCCAGCTGGGCTAGTACGGTGGTGTTATATATATGGTTTGCCCAAAAAAAGAAAATGATATTCTTTCTGGTCAACCAATAAACGGTTTTGGTAATATTAATTTTATTGAAATTTTATTTATTCATTTATTTAAGTCTAGTTTCTAAATAAATTCTTGAATAACGAAATTTTCCTTCAAAATTAAATATTTTTGAAGTTATAGTCCCATTGAGCCTTTCACTCACATTTTATTTGTTTTAAAACCTTTTTTCCCCTTCTAGGTGGATTTCAGCTTAGGATCAGAGAAGTGTCGACAGACAGGACATACGAGCAGTAGAAGAACCAAGTAGGTTATTTGAATTATAAACATCAAGACATGTATTAATTTAATTTCTTTCTTTACTTTGAACATTGGTTGTAATTTAATATTGTTGGTACTATATGTGTGCATAGATGTGGGTCATTGGGACCCACCTTGCAATTCTTATACTTTCTTCATTTATTATTATTTTCTATTGTTTGCTTCGTTATTCTTATTTGTTTATTAAATGATTATAAACATTTGTTAAAAATGTTTTACATTAGCATATTCTTCATAATTAATTTAAACTCTTAAACTCATGTTTTAACTAAATTTTTACTTAATTAACTTAATTAACCCGTCATCACACCTCATGTACTTTAGGGACGTGACAGTCCGAACGAGTTATCTAATAGATTATCACTAACATTTTAACAAATATTGCTAGAATCAACAGTGAGTACCAACCGCCAAAGTGACTAATTCTCGGTGTTGATTATGGAGTAATCTACTTGTATTAACATTCACTAATAGAAATTATAGATTCCATGCCAATTACAAACCTTTGTGTAAATTGTTGTCATGATGATTAAAAAACTGTTGCAGTATCTTAAGAGACTCTACGATGGTAAATTTTCATGATAGTTTATAAAAATCACGGAAACTTGAATGGGTTGGCAAGTGATGTGGGGAATGGACTTTACACAATGGTTCCACACATAAACCATCATTAAAAGCTTTGTTGCCATGACAAAGTTTTAAATAAACCATCGTGTAAAATTCCTGTTCCACGATGGTTTATATGAAAAACTGCTCTGGTATAATTTATTTTTTAAAAAAAAAACTTAAAAAATCAGATTTCCCACTGATAGCCAATACCGTGGTTCTCCATTTCAAATCCGGGAGAAAAAACAAAATACTAAGAATATATTATAGTTCATACATTTACAACAAAGTTGTTTCGAATTTGTTTTTCTTTGTATCACGATTATTATGCTCCTAACACGATGATTTTTGACAAATTATTATCAAATAAGCATTGTTTAATCACTTTTTTAAGCCAACAAATGTACTTTTCTTAAGGCCACTTAATAGCAGGCTCTTCCAAACTTGATCGTGTCATAGTCAAATAATAAGAATATATGAAAGAATATGATAAAAGTCTTTGATTTCTTTAATTGAGAGTGTGTTCCATATCAAGAAAAAGCAAATATCAATACTGATCTATATGACCTTAAATTACAGAAAAATACTAAGCTGATAGACAACTAGTTTTATTGATAAACTCAAATGAAATAATCGAAGGTCTTAGAGTATCAGTGTCCAAAAATGGACAACTATTGAGGTTAGATTTTAGATTTTGAACTTCATTTGTCAAGATACGTTATCAATTTGGAACAACCCGAGAAGACAGTCGACTCGCCAACTAAAATGGAGAATAGAGCATGAATCAACTAGAGCACCATAGGGCCCACTTAAGTGATTAGAGGATATGAAGCTTCTAGAAGGACGAGAATGAAATCTGCTAAATTAGGAAAGAAAGTCCATGTTCCATATTTGACTTGAGGAGGATACTTCTCAATACAAGAGGATACTTCTCAATTCAAATAAATGTACATGCATTAAGGAAAGTCAGCTAGTGCTAAATGAGGTAATTCTCTTCTCCAATCATATGCTTAAGCATTATAGACAAAACAAGAGAGGAGAAAATTAATTCAAATGAATATGGCTTCATCAGGAATTCGACATCCTCTACATCATCTTTGCTTTATCTTTTAATGTCTATTTTCTCCACAATTCCCCTTTTCCTAATATAAGTGTGATTATATTTTTTTCTTTATCATAAGGATAACCCCCAAGACCTTATGGTGAACATAGCCATCACACTAAAGGTTAATCACTGTAAACTTTGTGTTTTTTTGGATAGACATCCTTAAGCATATGTTTTGTAAAAGACAAATTAATAAATAAATAAAGTAAAATTTTCATGATATTTGTGCACATGTATTTTGAATATCTTATAAAATATTATTAAAATTTCATAATTACCTATGTAATCTGAAATATTATATACAAGTGTTATATACAACAGGAAAATAGTTAAGGATGATAATTAAAATGGTCAGTAGTATATAGTTAAACATTATACTTAATTATTCAATTAAAGTATCGAATATTTAATTAAGTGTTACTAGTGTAGGTTATTTCTATTAAGAATAGAATGGTCTTATCCGAATGCTTAATGTAGTTAGTGATTATAGAAGTGCATTGTATATAATGAGATTATGTAGGACTAAGATATGATGTAACATGAATAGCTAACTAATTTCCATTAGCATATAGCAAGTTCTAATCACATCGACCGATAGTGATATATCATATGATCTTATTCCTAAGTTATTAACAGACTCCTAATTATGAAACATGTCTTTTGATTTATACTCAGTGCAGATTCGATAATCTAATCATATCCCTTGTATTTTGAAGACATAATGAAGCAAGTAGCCAGGAATGTTAATATTACAAGATGTAGTCTATTTCTTGTCTAAGAGGAAGTAGATAAATAATTCTCTTGAGTATTGATTTAGATCTTAAATAATATGAGCTCTCAATTCGTGATTAAGTTCACGAATTTATTATTCATTAAAGAATCAATGGTACTCAAGGATAAATAAGTAATTAGAGAGGTTAATAAATTTTACTTAACTCTAATAATGAACTGTTTATGAAAGATAGCTGTATCATCCCAAATAATTCTTTTACATATGGATGTTCGTAGTATAGAAAAGGGGTTGTTGTATCTACAAAGAGGTGGATTTTTTAAAGATTAAAATTTTTCGGTTTAAAATGGAATGGGATTTTTCAATCAAAACATAAAAGAAAGCAAGTATTTTAAACAATTTTAAAAAAGATTTTAAAACATAAAATTAAAATGATAAAGCATCAAGAATCCCTTGTATGTTTCATAACTTATATGGAATTTTTAACTCTAAATAATTATCTAAAGCAATTGATTTATTATATCTTTTCTTATTAATTGCAAATACTTTTACTAATTTTATAAGTCAACCTAAGCGATAATATAGCAAGCTATAATGCAGTAAAGATTTTCCTATAAGAAGTAGTAAAATAATACCGCTCAATAGTAATTTAGTTTACTAATTATGAAAACTATAACTACTATTACTACAATTATAATTTACATATTTTTAAGATAAAAAATATAATAACAAATCAAAATTATTTTATTTAAATAGAATAAATTTTTACATTAATTTCGACAGAATCTTATCTTATGAAATATCTAAAATCGACAACACAACAAGGCATATTGCTAAAAAAGACATTCTATAAAATTAAGCATCATTTCATTAATATTAATATTAATTATGCAACACAATTAAATTATATAAACAAAACATGACTGAATATATGTAAAAATGGGTAGCATAACAACGCAAATAATAATTACTAAAGACTTGAAAAATATAATTTATTCTATAAAAATATAAACATTGCAAAGTAGATACAGAGTTAAAATCATACTAGAGTACTGAGCATACAATATCATCTTTCTATCTCATCAAACTTACTACAATAATTTAAGCATTATTTTATTATTAAGTGGGGTCAAAGGAACGTCTTAACAACATTTCCTCCTAAAAAGGGGGTGTTGTTGGTCTCGAACTCAACAGATGAAGATGAAGGAAACAAACAAAGGAGGAAAGGGCCAAATGGCCATGTAAAATGTGTTTAAGGGGTTTATATAAAAGGGAAAGCTTTACTGTTTATATTTTTTATTATATTATATTATATTTTTTTTTTCCCTTCGATTGCATCCTACACTGATGCAATTGAAAGAATCAATTATTTTCTTCTTCTTCGTGTTGATCCACACTCAGCTTTGTGCGAGGATTGGTTTATGATCGTGTGTGACGTCGTTGATCAGAGCAGCATGTAACCTCGATTTGAAGTGCCTATAGACTAATTTGAAGGTTGTAACGTGAGCACTCGGGCGCTAAAAGTTGGACCAGATGAGAGCAATGCTAACCGTTGGAGTGGTCTTGGTACATGGTTGATGGGTGTGCGTGGAGAGTGTTACATAGAATCCGATGCCTAGTTTAAGATGCCCCTAACATGCGGCTGTCCATTAGAAGATTTCAGTTGATTTGATGGCTTGATCCGACAGTCCATGGAGCGCTATGTGTCAAAACTTTTGATTTTAAATTTCTTTTCGATTTCTTACGTATTTAAGGTCTATTTTTGCCCTTTTGTGTCATTTTGCTCTGTTGTTTCTCTAGATTCTAAATCTAAAATTAAAAATCACACAAAATTAATTATTTACAAACAAAATATTTACAATAATTTTAAAAATATTTATTTTACAATTAAAACATACAAAACACACTAAAAATAATAAAAATTTCTAAAATTAACAAACCTTAACAAAATATATTATTTTAGATCACAAAATATTTTTAGAAATTATAAAAATACTATAAAACATATTTACAATCTCAAAATATATTTTCAAATATTTTAGGATTCAAAATAAAATTATCACTCATTATTTTTAAGGTTTTAATTATTTACAAACTAAACAATTATTAAACATACAAAAATGAGTCTAAAAATTATCAAAAATATTATTAAACATAAAAGCACACTAAAACACAAAAACTCTTTTAATACAAAAGTGCTATTAATTAGAGGATTTAATTAGCAATAAAAGCATAAATAAATGATTTTAGCCTTGTAAAATATACACTTTTATGGCCTCATCAAGGATCAATTTATATACAATGATTATATTAAATAGATGATTCTCATATATGAGTAATTATATCTATAATTTCAAGAGTGTAATTCTAAGTTTTTGATGGAGTAACATTGGAATTAATAAAAGAGCAATATAATGATTAAAGAGTTTGATTAATATATTAGTTTTATTGAAGATTAAAAGTATGGGTCTGTTAGTCTCCTGCCATCCCTATAAATACTGTTTAGACAAGTGAAATTATTGGATTGATGAACTAAGTTTAGAATTATGGAATTCTAAATTAAATATCACTTATAATAAATTAATTTAAAATTATTAAATAATGAGATTATTTAATACTAAATAAATAATAATTAATTTTAGAAGACACATAGTGGGTCCCACCCACTATATGTGGCGCACACTACTACAAGAAATGTTTTTTGTACTTCTAAGACTTGCTCACTAAGGTTCCATATCTAGAAGTTTCTAATTTTGATAAATGTGATATAATTCAAAATTGAAAATCTAAATTTAGAAACAAATCTAACTAGGTAATAAGTAGAATTTTCTCTCTCTTTTTCCCCTCATTGGTGCCACATACACAAATATGGTATTTATGTGTGACATCTATCACAAATTAGGAAATAGAAGATTTTCTCTTTATTTTAATTAACTATGTAATTTTTAAGACTAAAATCAAGGAAGCTTCAAATATTATTTCAGTCACTCATTCTATATAAATAAAGGGCTCCTTTATTTATTCTAAATATAATTAAAAATATGAGACTACAAAAGAACTACCAAGAAACCCTAAGGTAGGTGAGTATAGAGAAGAAAAGAGAAGAAGAGTTTTTCATTCTTAGTCTTGATTTACTCATGCATTGAAATTAATAGGAGACCAAAGTGAGTGAGTGATCTTAAAGACCTAATTCCCTTTTATGCCCACATGTTTGTTTGTTTAGTGCCGAGAACTATAAGAGGAAGATGGTGGTGTCGTACAGAGCACGATTTTCCTGTTAGAAGTATTCCATCTTATTCGCTTAACCCAGATAAGCATAAATTATGTATGTATTTATTAAGCATTAAATTAATATACTTTATAGCGTTGTTTTACAAAAATTTTATGAAAATTTTTGTTATGTACATTCTTTATCTTTACCATGTATTCACATTTTTTTTTTCTAAAAACGTTTTAGAAATCCAAAATGTACTTGTCTCTCATTTAATTTCTTGATCTCTGCTTTCTTATTCATATGTTCCATCGACTTGAGGCTATCGACTAAAGGTGTCAATTTGGGCCAGACCAAATGGTCTAGCTCGTGGTCTGTCTCTTCTGGCTCGGGCCCGGCCTTAGGCCCATGTGGGATTCTGGCTAAGCTGGGCCTCTCTTTTCATTCACTGGACCAAGCTGGGCCATCTCGATTTTTCCTTTCAACCCACGTAGGCTGGGCCAAGTTAGACGTTTTGAATTGACACCCAAATCTAGTCAGTGTCTATTGTTACATATTCATTTATAGATTTCACCCACTAAGCACCCAAATAAGAACACCTATAATCGAGCACACACAAGGCTCTTTAACAACACTATACATCAATAGAAAATAAAATCTAAGCCACCAAAATTGAAAGACTATAACACCAAGTTCATATAAAGCACCATTGAGAAACAAAATCAACGGACTAAAAACACAACCTGATACCAATAATTTCTAATGCTATATAAAAACATCGGGAATTTTAAAATTTGCCGATTCTATCTAAGAAAGGTAGCGTCGTTAAGTGTATTTTGCCATTTCTCCACATTATTGTATTGACCAAAGGCTTATTCACACCTACAATGGTGTTAGAAAAGTTTTTGATTTTTGGGAATTAATTTTTTGACGTTAATTAGCGTCAAGAATTTAATTTTGAAATAACTGTTTGACACTAATTAGCGTCAAGAAGTTAATTCGTTCAAATAAAGTACTTTAGTTAAAGAATTGGAAACTTATCAACGCCATATGTATCAAGAATTTTTTTTTTTTACATTCCTTTCTTTCTAGCTAGCTTTTTATTTTAATTTCATTTGAAATTGATGATTTCCTTGAAATCAAAATCATTCAATCTCCTCAAAAAAGAAAAAAAAAAAACCATACCCATTACCAAAAAAAAAAAAGAACGAGAAAAAAAGTCCATTATCAAAGTCAATGAAAAAAAAATCAAAGCAACTGCAAGTTAAAAAAAAAAAAAAAGACAAAGCGACTATATAGTAGTATTATATATTAACATACACTAAGGCGTATTTATGGAAATTGGGAGTGAGTTCCCCTAAAAAAAAAAGCAGCGGGTAAATTTCCTAAAACCCAACAAAAAGAGGGAAAGTTTAAAAAAAAAGTTTAACTACGAGTAATCTACTCCTCTCAAAACTCCAACTCTCCTTGCAACTTCCTCATACTCATAAATTCTCTTGTGGCCCTGCTATTAAGAAATTCAAATTTAGGGCATAAAAATCATACTAACTTCCACCTATCGTTAATTCAAGCTAAGTAAAAGTTACTGTTTAACCTTTAGTCTTCTTCTAGCCTATTTCAATTAAAAGCTCTTTATTGATGGAAAACACAGATAAAAACATAACATGATATTTTTTCTGGTAGGTGAGCTAGGCTTGGGACCCTCAAGTATTTATAAACCATTATCACTTTCTCCCTTCAAGAAAGTGGTTGTAATAGTAGGTAATGTATATCCTTAACTGATTAGAATTTTTCCCCCACTATCTCCTATAACATATATCTTAGTTACCATATCACCTACTAAATATTTAAAATTCAAATAATTGAAGAATTAAATAATTAAATTGGTGTGACATGTGGACCACCTTATTAGGAAATGACATAGAATTTCCAACATTCTTGCACTCGGTCCATACGTCAAAACTAGCTTAACAGGTAATTACTTATTATATCAATTTGATGCTTAAAAGTAATTATACTAACCAAATGGCAGGGTAACTTTTACTTAAAAGAAAATAAGAATGCATGAATCATGGAAGTCATATTATTTCCTAATTAACATTTCCTTCCATATATCACAAGCGCGACACTTTCCAATGACTACCATATCACTTTATGACTAAACTTCCTATAACTCATCCAGGGTCTTACTTAAACAATCCCAATGGAATAAGTGGAATAAACTTAAGTGCACACATTGAATAAAAATTACTTCTCCAATTGAAATAACTAAACAAGTTCTTACAAAAGTCAGAGAATAAAAGCAATAACAAATCTAGGTCTAACTAGTAAGTCCCATGCTCTCTATGTGATCATTGTACAACTAATTGACAATCGTTTAGTCATGGGATCTGCAATCATGAGCTTAGTCCTCACATAATTAATGACTAGCTCATGCTTCTTAATGTGATTTTGACAACCAAATACTTTATGTCGATATGTGTGCTTTAGTTTCCACTCTTAATGTTCTTAGAAAAGAAAATCACAATTGAGTTATCACAGTAGATCTTTAAGCACCTTTCTATAGAATTAACAATTTTCAATTCTGTGATTAAATTCATGGACCATAATGTTTGTGATATAGCTTTATAGCAACCATTGAATTCTGTCTCCATAGGAGATGAAACAATGATCATCTGCTTAGAACTTCTCCAAGATATAGCACCTCCAGTAGGAACAAAAATATACCCTAAAGCTTAGTACTTTCCCAAGATATAGCATCTCCAGGAGGAACAAAAATATACCCTAAAGCTTAGTACTTTTCCAAGATATAGCACCTCCAACAAGAACAAAAATATGCCCTGAAGTAGAATTCCTTGCATCTATGCATCCAGCAAAATCCAAGTTTGAATATCCATCAGGATTATTAGTATGCTTGTATGTAAGCCTATAATCCTTGGTTCCCTACAGATACCACATCACTATTTTGGCAGCTTTCTAATTTTCCATTGTAGGATCACTTTGATATTGTAATGGCCCCTAACGGGCACCACAAGGAACATTGCTTTTACTATTAAACTTAATAATTATGGATAAGAAATTCGAAATAATCAACAACACTTGAGAAATATCCTAGGAAATATATGCATAATTTTTTCTTTGACAAAAACTACTTACTGAATTTAACATTTTTTCCTTGATTAGCCCAACAAAATACCTAAGGAATTAGGCTAACTAGCTACCTACATAACAAGATAAGATGAAGTTAACTAAGATGGAAGGAGGGGAGGATGTAAAACCTCAAATTTTTACAGAATATTTTGCATGTTTATATGCTAAGGAAGTATGTAGTGGGGCTATGTTTTGTCCAAAAAGAAAGAATGAGAAGTTTGAAGGAATATAATTTACAAGGACAAGTAGACTATGTCTTTGGATGGAAAAGGAAGATATTAGGGAACAGAGATATTTCTTTAGTCAAAGAGTTAATAGGAAAACAAAATTTTAAAGAAGCTACATGGAAAATAGATATGAGATTAGGACCAAGACTTTGAGAAATAAGGAAATCATATTAGTTAAAGTCTTATGGCGTAACCACAAAGAGGATGAGGCTATATGAAGCCTTGTATCCATAGTTATTTTAAGTTTCAAGGATGAAACTCTTATAAAGTAGGGAGAGTTATAATGCCCGCCTTTTTTTATGGTCATTTACATTAATTTAATGTTAGAACATGATATTTTAAGTGCTATTATTATTTATGTTGAGTAAATTAACTTTGTATTTAGTAATGTCATAGGTGACGGTTATGAAGAATCGATATGCTCGGGATGTTCATATCAAAAATAATGATAAGCATAAAGTATTTAATTTATTGATGTTTGTGATTGTTGTGCTTAATTTTTAATTATATTATATTATATTGTACTATATTAAGTTAAAATCAAAAGGTGAATAATGTAGGAAGTTTTAAAAATAAAAAAAGGGAGCATTATATTGTTTAGGGAAAAAAATAAAAAAAAAGAAAAAGAAAAAGGAAAAAAAAAGAAACCTAATTAGATTTATCTAAAAAAAGAGGGAAATCTAATTAGATTAGAATTACACTCATCAAAAAAAAGGGCAACCTAATTATATTAAGATTAGGGTTTTTTATACTCATCTAATCTCTTCTCTCTCATAAACTTATAAATATACCTTTAAGCTACCAAAGTTTTCATTCTCTTAATTTCCAGCCAAATAAAATTTCTCCCTCACCCCCTCTGTTTGTGTGGTAACGCCCCAAAAATGTATGTTTCTTCTTAAACGGCAGACGTTTGTAGTATAGAAAGGTTGTCGTATCCACAGGGAGATGAAAATTTGTACCTCGGTAAATTGTTAAAAATAAATGGTCAAAAATACGAGCGATTTTTCGAAGCAAAGTGTAAAAGAAATAAATATTTTTGTGATTTTTTTTTATTCAAAATTTAAAGCATAAAATTAAAACGGTGAAACTTTAAGAATCCCTTGTATGTTTTGCAACTGATGTGAAATTTTAACTCCAATTAATAATTATCTAAAGTATTTGATTTATTATATCTTTTCTCATTAATTGCAAGCACTTTTTACTAATTATATAGGTTAATCGAGAGCGAATATATAGCAAGCCATAATGCAGTAAGGGTTTTCCTATAAAGACTAGCAAAATAATCATCTCTCACTAATGATTTGGTACACTAATTATAAAAATTATAACCGCTGTCACTCAATTATAATTAATATAATTTTAAGATAGAAAAGATAATATCAAATTAAAATTAATATATTTCTATGGAATAAATTATTGCATTAATTTTGGTAGCACTTCGTCTTATGAAATATCTAGAATCGACAATATAACAAGTCATACTGTAGTAAAAGACATTTCATAAAATTAAGCATTTATTTCATTATTATTAATATTAATTATGCAACACAATTAAATTACATAAAGAAAGCAT
>CAMOHE010050702.1:0-39662 GCA_946598075.1 Artocarpus hirsutus | reverse complement strand
CATTAATGTAGCGGGATAAGATTGGTAGAAGTGAGTGATAGGTAGATTTAAAATATTTACTACGGAGACTTAGCAAAAATACTAAAGTGACAATTTATTCATATGATTTTTATAAAAATCATACCCGTTAAAATAACGGGTGTTTCACAACTGAAACTTCAATCTTTTTGTCCTTCATCGACATCGGAGGAGCCAACGTTAGTCCTTTGATTGCAATCCATTCATCAGCGCCAGAGATGCAAAACAAAGGTTGTAAACCCGTGTCGTGATGTTGTCGTTCGAGTTCATGAGTTTGCAACAAAGCTTGGCAATAGCACAATCTTTAAGCCGAGGACGAGACACAGCTTGGCGATGGTGCAATTTCTAGCATCAATTTGATTGACAGTGGTGGCGAGATAGTTTGCGTCTAGTGTGCTCGCACCCGACAAGGCTTCCAATGACGAAGAAAGAGAAGAAGAGGAGGAGGAGGGGGGGGGGGGGGCGCGGGGGGCGGGGGGAGAGAAGTAAGAAATGTGTTAGGGTTTTTCATGGAAAGATGAGGGAGATAAGGGTATTTTTAAAATTTTATTTGTGTAAATTCATATTTATATTTAATTAGCCTATGTATTATAACTTATATAAAATTTGACCTATTAATTTATACTTGTACAAATCCCTCCTTCCAAAAATCTTTAGAGAAAACTACATGGAATGCCCCTTATGAACACCCTTATTAAAAATACAATCTCAAAAATTAGAAACCATAATTCTCTCTTTATTCCCTCATAAGGGAGTGAAAAGGGAGGATAACTTGAATTTTTAATCAATCATAAATTTTTGATAAAAGAACAATTTTAATAAGTGGATTATTAGAGGGTATTTTTAATAAGTTAAGGTATTTAGGGGCATGAATGTTAGTCGCCCAAATCTTTATAGTTCTGGGCCAGTCTCTAGATTTAAAACAAACCCAAAAATATCAGCATAGAGAAGTCCAAGGCCATTTGGGCCCAAAATGATTACGGGCCTTTCCCGTGCTCCCCTACCAGGTTAAACGGGTGGCCCAATTGGTCAGTTTCCACTACATATCCAAAGGACACAAACTCCCAAGTCCCTCTCTTTCATCCTGAAGGATTGAGGATTCCCCCAATAAATTTGCATATTTTAACGCACCTGTCTATCAATAGCCAAAAATATATTAACAAAATTTTCAAAAAATAAAAAGGTAGTCCACAATTACCATTTAGGGCCCCGAACAGACCGAAGGCAGGTGAAGCAGTGAGAGGGCAGTTGCAGAGTTCCCAATTTGGCATAACTTGCAAAAGGGTGCATTGCCTTTGGCCTTCCCTTTTTTTTTTTTTTTTTGCGTTTTCCGCTCAGTAACAAGTCACATCATTTTGTGGGCATCAATATCACTACCAACCCAACATATATATGTATATATATATATAAACACACACATATATATATTTATTTATTTATTAGAAAAAAAGCCTGAGCCCTTTTCCTGATTCTCCACTTTGGATTTTGGTATTCCATAGTTGTAACGTAATTTCCGTAACCCACCATTTTGACATAAATATATGTGTGTCTATATATATATATATATATGTGATGCCTAGTTATCAGTACTAGTTCATCAATCAAGCGTCATCGCTATATATTTATCTATAGAATGGTTATGTTATCTAGGCCGTTGGGAGAAACCAAGCTTAAGTTCAAGATTCGGGAAAGAGGTAAAAAAGCAAAAGAAAAGAAGAGAAAAAGAAGCTGTAGTACTTTCATGATCAGAATTACCAGCTTAAGAGGAAGAGAGATACATAGAGAGAGAAAGAGAGATCTAGAGAGAGAGAGTGGGAGTTTGACAATGACTGCAATGTCTTGGCCTTGTTTTGGTTCCCTATGGTGGGAAGCTTCTTCACTCTTTCCTAAATACTTGCAGTTTCTGTCTACCGAGTGTTGTGTAATACAAATACACACACACACACACACACACACACACACATATATATATATATATAATACGACAGGTTTTCTGTGTGCATATATTGATTATGGAATGGATATATTCATCTCATGCATGCCAAAGAAGAAAAAAAAAAGAGGGTGAAAACAAAAAAAGGTCATCATTATCATCATCATTCACAACTTTTTTTTTTTTTTACTTTCCTACATAATTATTTCTAGTTCTATTCTGAAAAGCAAAGTTTCTAGATATTCAATGCCAGTGGTCCTAAAGATTTGCGTTTTTTGGTGGAGAAAGATCAATGAGAAACTTCCTGCGGGAGAGAAAACTTAAAACCAAAAAGTGTTTGTGTTGGATCTTGAAAGAAACAAGTGAGTACTACATTGGAATATAGATTAGGACTTCTTCTTCTTTTTTTTTCCCCTCACTTTTGTCCAATTTTATCTATTTGGTTGACTTATCTAATTTTGGCTTGCTTGCTCTTCTATATATTTAATTTGGAGTTAAGTTATATGGGTAATTTTCAAAAGCAAGATTTGTCAGTTTTTTTTTATCTATTTTCATTGCTCAGCCAGAAGTAGTAAAGTTAATGTCTCAAAATGAGTTAATTATTACAAAGAAAAAGAAATTGTTTGAACTAAAGCCATAACCAATGTTTATAACTTCGGAGGGACCTTTGAAGATCCTCTATTAACTTGCCAAACCATTCGGAAATGAAAGGGGGAAAAAAGCTATATCATGTCCATTTCTGCATATGATCAATCCGAGCAATGGCCATAATTTTTATTACTTTATGTAAAGGTTGAGTTCTTAAATTGTGTGTGTATATAAGCTGATTGTTTTCTTATGATTTGAGTGGGTGCAAAATGCACAGAGAAAAATATATTGCTGAAAAATAGAAGACAAATTATTCAGTCGACCGCACATATCCAATAATCATGCTTGCAACTGTCTAATAAATACTTTATAGTTGGAATATTTTTTAATGTTAACTCTAGTTTATAGCATCTTTCCCTCTACTAATATCCTTTACTTTAATTGGTTAATTGATATAAATACTATACCTAAATGTCTTACATTAGTTTTCAATATTATTTTAATAATAAAACTGTTATTCTTATACTTACAATAATATAACGTATTTTGTTTGAAAAGGTCAAAGAGAGACTAATATCATGATATATTTTGTTACAATATCATGAAGAAGAAGTATTCTAATAGAATTCATTCATGTTTACACACACACACATACAAATATATATATTCTAATGATCTTATTTCTTAAATATCATACAAAATTAACCAAACCTTTTGAAAATAAATATTACAACCGCAAAATTTCGTATCAATTAATTATAATATATAAAAAATTTTAAGAATATTCTTACCTCTTAAATTTTTAATACAAGATTTCATGGATATCTTCTTCTTAGGTTTCTTTCCTTGCCTAACATCTGTACCTCTCATAACCTTTTTTTTTTTTTAAAGGATAACTTTCTTTTATCACTTTCAAAGAGAATAAGCTGTTGATGTTGTTATTAATTTTTTTAAGCTTCCTAAATAAATTTAACTGTAGAACAAACATTTTTTTGCTAATTAAAAACAATATTGTTGAAAATTAATTAAGGTATAAGATTTACAGTATTATTTTGAAAATGTGGCAAACATGATTGAAGCAAAGTATATTGGAAGAGAGATAGAAGAATAGACAAAATCAACATTGAAAAAATAATCCAAATGTAAAGTATGTAAAGTAGTTATTAGACAGATGTACTGCATAAACATAATAGTGTAGTATAGCCATTTTATTGAATAACTTCTAGCAGATAAATAGGCGGCCATTCTTATTTTCTATTTTGTGATGTAAAACTAATTAAATGTTATTATTTCAAAAGAAAAACGTCCTACATAAGTAATTTAGCACTTCCAGATTCTACCAAAAAGTAAAAGTACTTTCAGAGAAACAAAAGTCATGATATTAACCATGTATGTATTTTTTTTTTCTCGAGTCTTCTTTATACTACGTACTTTTATAGTTTCACACCATATGTGCATAATTAACCAGATGCTTAAGTCATCAAAAAATTACCTTTTTTTTAGAAGCGTTAAAACCAATAATTTAAACTATAACATATGAAGATTTTATATTATAGTAGTTAAAAGCTTTGTATTGTAAACTTTTTGAATCGGTGAGTTCAAAACGAAGGTCTTTGCCAAAGCATAAAGAAGAAAAGATTCTAATGATCAAAACAATTATTGTACAATGTTTCTTAATTATTTTTTGCGTGTGTATTTTTTAATAAAGTTCCACAGTACTCCTAGTGAAGTGATATGAACACTTGCAACCAAAACGTGTGCTCTTTCTTCAAGCAAGTACATGACTAGCATTTGCATCAATTTACAAGCTAGACGACAAATACCTTGATGCATGCATGTAGGCCGTGTAGCTAAGTTGCTGCTAGCTAGCGAGCTAAGCAGTATCTCTCTCTCTCTCTCTCTCTCTGTATTATATGTCAATATTACAAGCACGTAAATATTAAAGTTAAAATACGAGTACTTGAACCAAAAATTAGGTTTTCCAATTAGTCTCTATACTATATGCAATTATATCCACAACAGTACCCAATTCTTCCACCGGCAAAAAAGAGCATTATTTCCACAGCGAAACAATCCCAGTTGAAATGATTTTCTCGGGATCCAAACCAATTAGCAAAAAAAGAGAAAGTATTCACAAAGCATGTTTTAAAATGAAGGTAAGGTTTTAGCATATACAACACTCAAACAATACATATTATCTTCGTACATAAAGGAATTAATTGCAAAATGACTTTAGAGAGAGAAAAATATATTCATATATATATATATATATATATATATATATAACCAAAGAATGGTCACCAAATAAATAGGAAATATATTGGGCACCACCCTTTCCAATTAAAATCCCAGCAAGATATAATAAAAATATAGAGATCCCATTATTTTCCTAAAAATGACCATGTCCCAAGTTCCAAGTCCCCCTATACATAAAATCCTCACAAAGTTAGCTCTTTTTTCTTACATAGTCTAAACCCCATAAGATATAATAACCTCTCAATGGAGGCAACAATAATAATATTTGTCAAATTTTTTTTTTTTTAATATCTTAAGAAAAAGTCAACATAACTTTAACATCAACATCTCCCCCATATGCTTACATCATTGCCTGCTGATTAAAACGACTGAAATAGTACTGTCGTCTGCTCCCACGGATCATCATCTTCCTCATGATCATCGTCACTGGTTTTGCCCTCCCTTGTTAATCTTAAGCCCATAATTCTCCCACAAATTCTCTGACCCTTGATCTCCCATCAAGAAAGCCGGAAAACAAGTATGATCATGAGTACTACTTCCCACATTCGCATTAGAAGGAGAAGGAGAAGAATTATTATTGTTAGTACCATCATTCATTTGATTATCACAATTATATCCTCCATGATTGTACAATGAAGTAGAGGAGTCAATGTTGTAACCTGATCTAGAATTCTCCTTCCTCTTCTTGCTTGTCATGCTCTCCTTACTATATTTCTTCACGTACTCATTATTCATACTTTCCCATTTCTCCTTCCACATGAAACCGCTCCGATCGTACCCCAAACACGCCATCTTCGCCGCAATGTCCTCCCACAAAACCTCCTCCGAAAATCCTCCTTGCGAAAACCTTGAATCCATGCTCGTCCTCAACTGAATTAGCCTTGTTATCTCTGGTTCGGGCCAATTATTTTGAGGATCATGATGATGATGATGATGATGATTGCTATTGTTTTCTATTTCAGTGCTCCCATCTTGATCATGATCCTGGTTCAAGCTTTCACCCGCAGCCAATTTTTCAGGCGATGATGAACAGGCTATCATAGCTCCATTGTAGTCGATTTCTTTCCCTGTTAAGTTCTTCAAAGCTTCCATTAAAGCCGAATCCCGAGCTTCGATCCAAGCCCTCTCTTTAGCCCAAAACTTGTGCTCTTTCTCTATCCTATCCGCCTCTTGTTTCCTCCATTCTTCCTCTCTCACACTCCTCTCCTTCTCCTTCTGCTCAAGGGTTTTCACCAGCTTCTCCAACCAAGCCTCCTGCTTCTCCATTAGCTTCCTCATCTGCGAGTCGATGAACTCCTTTATCTTCGCCTTCCAACCCCTCGATCCCCCTCGCCTACTCCTCCGCTTCTCCGACGAGTCGTTGTGATCCGAGGAGGACGACTCGAACTCGGACGAAGTTGACAAGCTAAGGCTATAATTGTGAGACTGGTTGCTGTTGTAGGCCAATTGATGAGTACTAGTAGCTGGATTAGCACTTGTTAAGAACTGAAGATTATTGTTAGAGACGTATTGGGTGTGTTGATGATCCGGGATTGTGGCGACTCCTACTTGGCTGCCGCTGGTTTCTCCATAGAGAGCTTCAAGTTGACGAAAGAATCTGTAGTGCTTACCATCTTGTCTTCCAGCTTTTCCTTCCTTAGTTTTCTTGTAATATTTGTACAAGTTCTCAAACTTTTCCCTGCATTTTTTCCCACTCCTTTGGTATCCATGTTCATCAGACATAATCCTGTTACAACATTTTTATATATAATTTGAGAAATTGAAGAAAAAGAAATAGAAAAAAAAAAGAAGAAAACTAATATTGATTATGAGATTAATTAAGTTTGATAATTATTAATATTATCTGTGTTTTATTGACATTTTTTTGGGATTCAGAATATAAAACTGTTGAACTGAAGTGTAAGTGTATGACAAAACTCAAATCTCTAAATGAAGACTTGGGGTCTTCTTTCTCTGGGACTCTCTGGGGAGAGAAGAAACAGATAGCTGCTTTTACAGACATCTTTTCATGATCAGATAAAAAAAATGTAGTAGTAGTAACATAAAACTGTGGCCTAAGAAAAAGGTCAACCTATATTTTCTTTCGGCCCAAAACAAATAACTTGCACTTAAAAGAGGGGACACATTTTCAACATGAAAAGAAAAAAAAAAAAAAAAACCCAGCTAGAGTCGGTGATATTTCAATGGAAGCATAGGAAAAGCAAAGCTCATCATCAATTATAACCAAGAAAAATTCAAAGCCTAGATCTCAAAACAAATTGATAAGAAAGAATATCTGACATTTAAGGGAAGATTTAGCTAAAAACTCACTTGGGTTTTATCTTTCTCTTCAAAACGTAAAGGAAAAAGATAAGGTTTTGATACACGTACCTAGAAACTTCATCCCAGAGAGGACCTTTTTGATTGGCCTCTTTGAACTTGGAATCAAGCCGTGATCTGATCTCCAAGAGAGTGAGAGTCTCCTGCCTGGGCCACCTTCCCGTGCCGCCGTCTCCTCCTAGATATCCGCCTGTCTCGACTTCTAAACCACCGTTTCCGCCACTGAGAGTAGAAGGGGCTGAGTTAGTAGTCGCGGTCACCGCGGTGATGGAGGCCGTAGAGTTGCCAGCAGAATTATTATCCGAGCGGAAGTCATGATGATGATGGTGGTGGGGGTGGTGTGGGTGAGGGAAGCCACGTGGGATGATCTCGACGGCGGAGACGGGGCGGCCCATCATCATCATCTCGAAGGTGGGTTGCGGCGGCGGAGGGGCTGGGGAGAAGAGGTGGTGATGGTGGTGGTCTGCAGCGGCTGTGGGAGGGATGTTGGGGCTGGGGATTAAGTGGGCGGAGCGGCCGTTCATGAGCTGACGGAGATCGGCCATGGAGCCGTACTGGTGGTGGTGGTCCTCCATTTCCATGGATGAATATTGAATACAATCTGCTTTCTTTTTACTACTATTCTTTCTTTCTACTACGAGTAGTAGTACTTCTGGGAAATATGCAGAAAAGAAGAGAAAATTAGAGGTTTAAGTTTGGGAGAGAGGAGAGAGGAGTGTTGTAGAGAGAGAAGGGGGAGTGAGAGAGTGAGAGAGTGTGCGGCAGACTCGGATCGTGTCGTCCACGAAAATGCTGGAACTTATGCACAGGATATTGGTCCCATGTCTAGTGTCCAAGCGTGTGAAGAAAAAAATGTGTACAACTAGAAACTATGATAAAAAAGGGTTTTTTTTTTCTTTTTTTTAAATGAAAAAAAGGTCTTAATTAAGGCTGGCAGTAAATGTGTTTGTATCGACACATTTACAGTATGACACATTTAGGCCAAACACAAATACGACATGATTAATAAACATGTCAAAAATACAAACACAAACACGACCCGCTTATGGCACGCGTAACACGACACGACACGATTAACACGATTACTAAGCCGGCCGTAATGGGTTGACATTGTAACACCCGCTGATTTTCATGTAATGGATTATGTCAATTAGTGATGACGTGAAGTAATTTCCTTATTGATTTATGATATAATGATACTAACTCTTTTATTTTAAGTGTTATGACAGGTGACGGTCATGTAGAATCAATATGCTTAAGTGTTCATGTCATTTGCGTTGCATGTTTAATAATGATTTTGTAATAATTTAATATTTTGATGAATTTTAGTGTGTTAAGGCAAATCGGCAGGCCAAATTCTCTCTCACAAAATGGCAGGGCGATGAATATGATCGGCAGGCCGAACCTCATGCATTCGGTAGGCCGAATTGTGCGGTCGGTAGGCCGAAGACAATTGACGAGCAGTCAGCAAAAATAACCCAAAATTTGTGACAATGATGATTGGATAAAATTGGATGATTTATTTTGATTGATTGGCATATTTTTGGCTTGAAATCCTTATTTTAAGAAATTGAATATTTGACTTTTAGGTTGATTGGATTAATTGATATGGTTTCCCATTTTGAAGTAGAGAAATATGGTAAGATAAGCAAATCATTGATTTTTCCTTAATTCATTCCATTCCCACGTGATTTTGCCCCAATTTTAATCAAACAATTTCTGATAATAATAGAAAAGATAGGCATTCTCTTGTATGTTACTCTCATTTTTCTTTCACGATAATTTCTCTCTCTCTCTCTGTCTCTCTCACTTTTTTCCTCTCTCACCCTCTCTCTTCTTCACGTTTTTCTTCTTCGTCTCCCTCTTAAATTTCCCTACTTTTATTTGAATGAAATATTGAAATTTCTTTGGTGTTAATTCAAGGAGGTTTGAGAAGAAAATTGTTAAAGGTAAGAACTCAATTTTTTGGTATTTCTGAAATTGTATTTCTTCTCCTTAATCCGACTATCATAATTTTGTCTAGGAATTTTCTTTTGCTTTGAAATTTTAGTATGATGTTCAGATATATGTTAGGTGATGTTCCTCCAAATTCCATGTTATTTTGATTTTTCTACGTTAAGATATAAATTTTCTTCTCTCTGTCACTCATGGTAAATTATTGTTGTTTGGTTGTGTTACACAAAAATATGGGTGTTGTTCTTAATGCAAATGAATGTTATTTTTCATGAAATTTGGACGATATGTTCATTATATATTAAGTTATGGACTGAAAATTTTGATGATGATTTGATCAATATTTTATGTGATATGAAATTTTTATTGAAGCTAGGTTTTTAGACTATTTTATTGGTAAATTGTTGAACTTTTATTATGTGATGTTTTTGTATGATTAAATGATTTTATTCGGTGATGAGAATTTTTGGAGGTATTGTATTGTATGTTAAAAAGTTGTCATATGAATTTTAGAGTCATAGTAATTTTATTTAATTTATTGGATTATGTTAATTGTATGAAACTCATTGCTCAATATGATGAAGATTGTTTTGTTCCTGTTGTCCTATGCATGTTTTGGATTGTATGGAATTTATTTAAAGGTGATTTTTGGATATGTTAAAGTTCTTAGTGTCTATTGCTTGCAGGATTTTTATGGAATTATTTTGCGATGTAAATAATTTAGTATGTGAATGACAGTAGGGACTGCTCACTGAATTGTATTGCTGGCCGATTTTTTATTGTATGTTATGTGATTTATTTAAATTATTAAATGAAATTGTAATGACTAATGAAAAATCATGGTAATATGTTTAAATGTTATCTTTGTTTTTGTCAAATTTGGTGTCCAAATTGTGTGTGAATGTAAAGTTATTGAGTTTTGAATTGATAGAGGTCAGGAAATAATTGTGTTGATAGTTTTGTTTTAATGTTTTAAGGTTAATAAAATATATTATAAATTTATGTTTTCAAGAGATGAATGTATGTGTGATGTTATATGGAAATGGTAGATGTTATGTTGCGATGATTAATTCTTTGAAAATAAATGTTAATTGTTATTTTAAATGAATGTATGACATGAACACAATAAGGAACGAGCACATTCAGACTGCGGCGACGTCACCTACAAATTAAGGTTAAGTAAGCTATACGAGTAAGTGCATCCTCACCTACAACATGATATAGATTGTGAAAGTATGAAATTATGTTTATGATGATGATTCTATGATGTTTTCATTTTATATTACTTATGAAAGATTTGATGTTCAAAAGTTATGCATGTATGATGATGACGTATTTCAAAGTATAAAGGTATAAATATGTACAAATATATCACCTAAATAAGTGTTGCACATCAATGTTATGTTATGATATGATATGATGTCATGTTTGGTTTAGGATTAGGTACCCTTCTCCTCTCATGACGACGCGCCTATAATGATGATTATGGTGCAACACTTGGGCCCCTTAAGATAAAATGAATAAAGTTTTTAATATAGACAATGTAATGAAAGATATGTTCCTTATGAAATTGTGCTTAGTGCACTATTATGATGAAGCATATGATGATGATGTTCATAAAATGTTTCTAAGTTGTGAGATATAAAATGTACTTATTAAGCATTAGCTTATTCAATTTTATATCATGTTGCAGATAAGGGTAAGAAAATAATGGATTAGATGGAGGGCATGGAAAGACGTGTGAGCTATGCAAGATAAATTGCAAATGGAAGAACACCAAAGAAGGAATTTTAATGAAATAAACTATGTTTTATAATTATGAGTATGTTTATTTGACAGACTTTTAATATTTGAATCATGACGTTTTAACTTTATAGTTTTATCAATTGTTTTCCACTTTTGAAACATTAAGACTGGTTTTTAAATAAAATTTTTTATATAACACCTACTGATCATTTCTAGTCAGACTACTGAAGAAATTAATCGGCTTGCCTATCTTATTAATTTTAAAACCACGTTTTGCAAAGCCTCGGGTGGCCTATTGATGGATGATCTTCAGCCTGCCTGTCAAGTTCGGCTTGCCGAAGTCTCATAATCGACCTGCTGAATTGTATAAGCAGATTTTGAACTATGTATTTTATTACAAATTTATTATTTAGGGAGAAAAACCATTTAAAGAATGTTTATAATGAGTAATATATTAAATATTGATGTAAATAAAAAAATAATAAATAAATATAGTATGCATGGATTTTGGGAAATGTTTTTGAGTTATGTTTTAGAATTATAGTTTATCTTACAATAAAAGTATTAAGAAATGAATGTAACGATATCTGTGATGTCCGTAAGGGGGCGTTATAGACACGATAACAATACGCATATCGTATGTTATGACTCAATTAACTAAAAGTTTAAAAAATTAAAAAACCAATAAAAAATTAACAAAAACACAATATCTAGTAAATACTTACCTACTACAAATATTTTAAATATTTTTATTTTTAAGTTTAAATGTGTTATAAACGGGCGGGTCATGTAGTACAGTGTTGATACGTTTACGGTCCGTTTAATTAAACGTGTTAAGACGTCTTAGCATGAATCCAGCCCATTTATTTTCGTGTTATTTGTGCCAACCTATTTATGGCCTAGTTAATAAACGTGTAGTCCAAACCTATTTATCTCATGTCATTTTCATATCGTGTCATCGTGTCGTATCTAAAATTGTCGGCCCTAGTCTTAATCATCAAAATGATTAGTATAAATTATGAATGGCAAAGGAGTGAGGCGGAGCAGAGAATGATAATCCGTCCCCTCTACTCAAAAATGGAAGGGGCTAAATCGAGGATTATCTGTTAGGGGCTTTTTTGTACAATCTCATTCCCCATCTAATATATGATTATACTTTTCAAATCAAGCTAAAAACTTAGAACAAAACTAAAGTAAAAGATCACTACAAATTTAAACATAAATTAAAGGTTCCACAAAATAAACCAAATTGTTGATATATGAAAACCAAATTTTAGTAATAGAGCTACAAAAGATGTCATCAAATTTAAGAGGGAAAATTTTAAATTAGTATCTTGTGTTATATAAAATATGCATTTGGTATCCTATGTTTTGAAATATTAATTAGTACCTCAACCATTTAAAAAATCTTTGTTTTAACCTCGGAGCCTTTTTGGGACATAAAAAGATAAAATTACCTTTTATATAGTTGACTAAAATTTGAGTAACTTAAAAACCTCCCAAAAACTAAATAAAAAATAAAAAATTTCAATGAATTTAGAGAAAAAGAAAACAAGGCCCACCATCCCACCCCAACCCCTCTCCATCGCATAACCCTCCCTGTTGCTCCACCCCTATTCCAGCCCTTCCCCATCACACCACCCAAGCCCAACCTCTCTCTGTCGCACACCCCCCACCTTCGTCGCCCAACCTTATCACACCAACCATCCCCACCCATGTCGCACACCCCTCCCTGCCACCCCAACCCCAGCCCAGCCCAGCCCTTCCCGTCATAGAACCCCTACCTCGTCACCCTACCATGTCACACCCACCATCCCCACATTACAAATCCTACTAAGACCTAAGTTTTGTTTGGACTTTTTGCGTAATCCATTTATGCATCTTGCAAAAAAGTGCCAATAAAAAGAAAAAGAAAAAGGCGAACCAAAACAATGGTAGGGCATGAAGAACAATACATTTTTGAGGAGTTCTCTCTTGTTTTCCCAGACTCTGTTGTCTTAGAGAAAAAGCTCTAAATCAACTAAAAAGATTAAGAAGAACAAAAATTTGTATCAAATTTTACAAATTTTGAAGATTTTCGTCAGTCCATCTTTTGATCACTGCTCATATAAAGGTTCTCATTTCTTTGCATTTTACAAATTTTGGAACAATGACAAACTCTCTCACGATCTCTCTCTGTTTTGGCAGTGGGTGTTAAAGGGAGTGAAGATGAATGAGATTACTTAAACAAAATTGTTGAGGGTGTCGCTTGCCTTAGAGATCACCGATTCCATAGATGAAGAAAAGGATAGAAGACAATGAAGAAGAAGATTGAGGGTTTTTTTATTCAGATCAATTTTTTTTTATTTTAGTTTTTGTGTTTTAGGGATGGGATGAGAAGGGAATGGTAGAGTTTCTTTTTAAGGTTTTGGTTTTTTTACTCAAAATTTCAGTCAACTATACAAAATTTTGTTTTTTTTGTATCCCAAAAAATGTTTCGAGAATTAAAAAAGATTTTTTCAAATGTGAGGTACTAATTTTAAATATTCCAAAATATAAAGTACCAAACATATATTTTGATATAATACATGGTACTAATATAAAATTTTCCTAATTTAATATTTACCACATAACCTAAAAAATATTTGAAAACATCAAAACATAGACTTATAATTTAATAAATATATATTGAAAATCAAGGAAAAGTATTAGCTGACTTAGGTTGCCAATTACTAACTAATTTTCCTTTTTAGGAAATATGACAAATTATATTTAAAAATCAATATTATATCACATATATGAATACATTATATGTATATATGTATATTGAAATAAAGGGGAGGTAAGGCAGGATGGGGTGGGCTGGTGGGGTGGGGCATGACAGGGAATGCTTCCTTTGTCTTTGTGCCACCATGACCCCTAAGACAAGATTTTATCCCCACCCCTTTGTTTGTTTGGGCAAATTCCTATAAGCCCATTCCTGTGAAGATTATTGTCATATGATTTATTATAAATACAAGTGTGTGAGTGTTATTTTATGAAAATTTTTTAGCAAGGTCTAAACAAAATATCTTATTAATAGAACATAGTAATTAATTATTGTATCAAATCCTTTTAAATTATTGTTCGTTTAGTTTCACATGACTCTAATATGATCTGATTGCTAAAAACTGTATCCACGGCTTGAGTAATGTGATAGTATTTAGATAAAAGGTTTAATACCTGTAGAAAAAAAAAAACTAAAATTTGAACTAAAATAATGTGTGTAATTAGGAATAATACACAAAATTGCATAGCCACAATCACTAGTAGAAACTATAGATTACACAACGGTTTAAAACCGTCGTGGTATGTTTTCACGATAGTTTAAAAACCATCGTGTAATCGTCCATCGTAGTACCAACGAGACTTTTTATAACGGTTTTTTACTGTCGTGAAATCTTTATTTTGGTGGGGTTTCAGGATCTTGGGATGAGGCTACCACGACAGTTTTCACTAAAAACCATCGTGAAACTCTAAGCTTATACGACTGTTTTTAAGCTATGCCTTACATGATGGTTTTTATGAAAACCGTTGTGTAAGGCTCTTGTTTCACGATCGTTTTCACTAAAAATCGTTGTGAAAAAGTTGGTCTGAAGCTAAAAAAATAACTAGAATTTCTAGTTTCCCACAAGATGAATGGTCCTGTATTTTTACCATTAATACAATGACATGATTCTATAATCACATAATTATATTGAACTATAAAATTTTTACAAAATCATATATATATTTACACTGTAAAGTCATGTACTCTTTTCATGCCTGCACAAAAGTTGATGGATTTTTGGTGTCTAAGTCCATGCATGCTGTCATGTGTGAAGTAAAGAAAGAAAAACAAAAATAAATATAATTAACAAAAATAATGAAAATAAAACTAACTAACTAAACACAAACACAAACACACAATCATAGAAGCTTTTTATCAAACATGTGGTGGGTATCACAATAATACTTAGGCATCACAAACACATAGAAAATAACCTATTTTCACACTAAAATGCTAAATGTTGTTTAAAGTTCTGTAAAGCACCAAATACAAGTAACACATACTAAATGAAAAATAACAAATTAATTTAACTAATATTAAAACTAAAACTAAAGCTAAATAACACTAAAATAACCAAATAATACTAAGTTTAGAACTAACAATAACACTAAAACTAAAACTAATGGTTTGAAATTTATCAACGACGGTGGAGTTAGTGGAACAACAAAAGATGAGTTGAATGATGGTAAAGTCAATAGAATGTCAAGGGATGAGGATGAATGGTGGTGAATGGTGTCAGGTTTGTTGAGGTTTGGATCGTGGAGAGAGTGACAAAGGAATATCAAAGTCGGTGGAATGCTATGGGCGTTGGTCGTCAGTGGATAGGTCTTGGGGGGAGGAGTTAGAGAGAGAAAGGGGTTTGAGAGTTAGTGGGTTTGAGTTAGAAAAATTTTGAATAAATAGAGAAGGCCATGTCGTTGGCGCGAGGTTACATTTGGGTGGGATACTAAAAAATTTTGAACATGCGGAATATTTCACGACAGGTTTTACTAAAAATCGTCGTAAAAGGTCTAACTCCTTCTACAACATTGTTATAAAAATCGTCGTAAAAAGCTCATGCTGCTTCCACGATAGTTTTTTTGAAAACAGTTGTGGAAGGTTTCGCATGTTTGAATTTTTAGTATCCCATTAAATTTAATCTTTCACGATAGTTTTTATAAAAACTGTCATGGAAGGTTCGCATGTTTGAAATTTTTAGTATCCTGTCCAAATTTAAGCTTCGTGAAAGATTAAATTTTGGTGGGCTATTAAAAATTTCAAACATGCGGAATTTGGCAAGATACCAAAAATTTCAAACATTCAAATCTTCCACGATGATTTTTATAAAAACTGTTGTGAAAGATTAAATTTTTGGGCTACTAAAAATTTTAAACATGCAGAACCTTCTACAACGGTTTTTATAAAAATCGTCGTGAAAGGTTAAATTTGGTGGAATACTAAAAATTTCAAACATCTAAACCTTCTACAACAGTTTTTATAAAAACTGTTGTGAAAGATTACATTTAGGCAATCTACTAAAAATTTTAAATATGTGGAAACTTTCACGACGATTTTTAAAAAACCATCGTGAAAGGTTTAATCTTACATGACGGATTTTTAAAAAACCATCGTGGTAGCTCCTGCCAATACCATGATGGTATTTGTCTTCGCGGGCGTAACTCGCAGCGTTTTTTTCCCTTATCATGACAGTTTTTGAAAAACAATCATTAAATAAAAGTCGTATAATATCGAATTTGCTGTAGTAAATAACATGTGAATTGTTGAAAAATTAGCAGTGGCACTTACTTTTGTTGTCATTACTGATGAAAATGTTCTTTTATTTCATCTGTCGTAACAATATGTACTACTTTTTTTAAACTAATTATAAATTAGCACTAATCATTTTATAGAAAATTTGTATATTAATATGAAATTTTAATTAATTAGCAATTGACATTTAAGCACTAAATGGTATACATATTATGAACAAAATCATATATTAGTTTTATTATAAAAGATTTTTCTCATTTTTGTTCTTAAACTTACGCCTATTTTCACTTTGTCATCTCTAAATCTATATACATTCCTACTTCGTTACTCTAAACTTTGAATCAATCTCATTTAATCTTTTTTTACTAGAATTTCCACTTTAAAAAAATGGTACACATAGCCAAATCTCAATTGGAAATATTATATTATCAACCGGAAATGGAAGAAATATTCCAAATCTAACAACGCCAACTCAATGTTGGAATCTTAGAATCGTCATTAAATTGTAAGGGTTGTCTATAATAAGATTATCGTTAAATATATGTTTATTCTGTTTGTTTGTTTGTCTACATATACATTATGTTTGCTTGTAATGGGAATTGTTACAACTCGAGTTTAAGTGAGGCCGAGAGGTTTTAAAGATCATGGGGCAATTGAGAAGGGTAAAGTTTGGAATACTAATGAAAGCAATTCAAGTTTTTTACAAGAAAATTTTTAATAGCCCATTTAATTTCTAGGTTCAAATTAAAAGTTTGAACAGAGATATAAATTATTATGAAAAAAACACTTTAGCAAAAAAGTTTGAATTGTGGTTAAGCCTACAAAACAAACGGAACATAAGAAACTATAACGCCTCCCCCCGGTGATGTTTGACATTTTTGAACATATCTAGTCTTCGCCAGATAAACGTGTGTGTAGATAAGGGAGTAAAAACATGTTTAACGTTTTTCAATATCTAGTGTTTGCCAGATAAACATGCGTGTAGATTTGTGAATTTGGACATATAACTTTTAAACATTAGCAAAAAAGCAGCCATGTTAATGTTAATGAAGGAAATGGCATTTTTAACGGATGTATATAAGCGTCTGTTGTGAGCTAGCGTAGCCCACCATCTTTTGACAAAACTCGCTTTACTGTAATGTCATTTTGTTTATTTTTTTAACCAAGTGTTTGAACGAAGAGTTCGCTATAGTAAGTTAAATTGTATATTATAGCATGTAAAAATTTTATATTATTTAGTATTAAAACTTTACAACTATTCTATAAAATACCGCAAATGGGTTTACGAGTGGTTTTTGGACAAACTACAAAAGGAGGTGGTAGAGGGCAGAGAACAAACACGTACACAACAAGTGAGGATTTAGAGAGAGAGAGAGGGGCGCAAAACGAATAAATTTATTACACGTGGCAGGAATTTAGACGAGGAGTGGAGTACAGAAGAGTTGTGCTCTTGCTGACGCGTGTACAGTGTTTTGGATCCGACCTTTTTGACCCTCTCTCTCTCTGCGCTCTCAGACGCTGATGACTGTGCTATTTGCCAGCGTACAACAGGTGTCCACCAACCACATTCAGCCACGTCAGCTCAATGAAGGCTCGCCTGAGATTTTTGAAAACTTGGGCCCAATGGTTTTAGCTTTCCAAAGGCTTTTTTTTTTTAAAAAAAAAATTGGGATTGAGAAGATGATTTTCGTGAGAGAATAAGTACAGATAGCAATGGAAACCAAAAAAAAAAAAAAAAAAGGAATTAATAATGATATGATGAGAAAGAAAGTGAGGATTAGACGACTTGCTTTAAATTAAGATTAATTAATTTTTTACTCTTTAATTTGGTTCCCAGGTAATGTTTTGTTTATTCGAATTTTTTTCTTGCTTAATGATTTTAGCTTTGAAATTAATTACGACTTCTTAATTTAAAATTAATATAATCTCAATAATAGATCCAATTATTTGTAAACAAATTCGTCCTATATGCTTGTTCACCCACCAAGGGTCACATCTGAAGGGATAGAAAATTCAAATAAAATTTAAATTTTTGCTTGAACAATAATTTTATCACATAAACAATTAAACATCTTTATTAATTAGTATATGTGTAGTTCTATGAATTGTTCGCCAAATACATTAATTTTCATGACTTTTGGCAACACATTTTGATCATTGGCTTTTGATGTAAGTTGAGTCTTTCTTACGTAACATAAACAAAAAAAAAAAAAAAAAATCGTGTGCAAAAATGATCATCTGGATGTGACGTAACCGCAGTGTGTGTATATAAGTATATCTTCCTCTTGTGTATATGTTTTATATTCTGATATTAATAATTAGAAAAATTTTAGAAAATAATTTTCAGTAGAAAAGTTTTAAACCGTGAGACATATCAAGTTCTCTTAGTTCTGCATACTATTTTATTTTGTCGTGGTTTTAACTAAATTTTAACATAAGGAAAATCAACCTCGTCATGGGATTTATTACATTCTTACTGACAAGTAAATATAGAATTAATAAGTAAAAGATACAAGTGATTTAGAGTGGTTCAAAAGGTACATCTATTGTGAAGGCTTAAGAGAGGTTTCACTATGCAAAAATAGAGTGCAGACGCCAATTGCTCAATGTGAGACCTCAGCCATGTTGGAGATGTTATGCCCTACTTATACCCAATTACAAATAATTAAATGATAAATAAAATAAAATCAGAGAACTATTATATTTCTCAATTTAAAACATTTTGTCTTTTAACCCTCTAGATTTGGCCTGTTAATTTGATCTTCCTATTTGAATTCCAACAAGGTAGTTAACCACTTTAGCCCTTTTTGTTGCTAGTTAGATGCCCTAATTCTACCAAAAGCAAAAAACACTACACGAAAATAAACAAACAACAGACATAAAATTTATAGGGGCTTACCCTCAACATAAGATAAGCTACATCAACTTTTGGCCATTGATGAAATTCACTATATGATGAAAAAAATTTACAAGGAAAAAATTGCATATAAATTTTCTCTGTCTCTCTCTATATGTATATATACATACATATATATATATATATTTTGAGTTATATAAGTAAGTCTTAGCATGTGCTATTTATTTGAGTACAAAAAGAAAAGGTAAGTTTTTCAAAAATAAAATCTGACCCGCAATCGGGCACCGTGGCCTCGATCTCCTGGCACTGTAGCTCTAAGCGCTTTGCGCCTTTTGAAAATCCTCAATCAATGCCACAGCTCTTACTAGTGGGTAATATGGTGCTCAATGCTTTACCAGAAGTATTATCTTCCAAAACAACTAGCATCGTGACTCTCAAATCCTATGGCAGCAACGCTGGCTTGCCGCCTCTTTTTGTCAAATTTTGGGCTAGGGGTAGAGCCCCCACACCCCCAAAGGAGCTTAGTGGGATGATTAATCCCCAATTTTTTACGTAGAGTGATAAACCGTCAGGACATTAAATTAAGTTCTACACTCTTATACACTTCTCACGCATACCTCCTTACCACGTACATGGCGAGTGTGCATTTGGAATCTTTGCTCTTTTGGGCCTTCTACATGAATAGGACACCATTAGGCCATCAAGGCATACACAACAAGAACATATTCCTTTTTTTTTTCTTCAGGAGGAAATCATTAAAAATACATATTGTAAAATATGACTTTCATATAATAAAAAATTACAAAATCTATGGAATTTACATTAAAACATATTTATGATAATTTAGAGTCGAACAAATTACATAAAAAAGATACGTAACACGAAACACACGATAAATAAATTAGATTTCTCAATATTAAAAGAAGTTTTATGAGGCTCAAACATACTTGAAATACCATCTTGATTCAAACAATACCGGTGCTTAAAGGTAGAGTTGGAAAAATTAGTGAGGGTGTAAAGCATATACTAACATTGTGAAAAAATAAAAAATTAAATGAAGAAGATATAGAATTTATAATTTTAGGAGGGCAAGAATATAGTTTTTATAAAATTTTATATGCAATATTGAAAAAAAAAAAAAGTTCGAGGGGGTCGCTGCTATCCTGGCCTATGTACAGCTCTTCCCATGTCAATGCTATGATATATATTTTAAAATAATATTAAATACAATCGTCAACATGCCACATAGAAGTTTGTTGATCTCTTCATTTTGTATTTCTGTGAACGTGAAGATTTCTCTGCAAATTGGTTATTATAGGACAGAGACTAGGAAATAAAGTAAACTTTTTTGAGCAAAAAAGTTTTAAATGGCCGAAATTTTCAGTTTCTGTGGCCAAAATTTTATGCATTATATGTGTACTAGTATCGATATCTAAAATGATATTCACGAATATTTCTTTAAAATTCCAACGAAAATAACTTTGTAGTGAAAGATATTCTTATACCGTTCAAAATTAAAAAATTTAAGCAACACAATTAATTAAAAAGAAGTCTATTCTGAAGCATAAAATATTAGAACCCACGAAGCTAAAATGCATGAATTCGACCATTAATTGAAAGAACCTATAACTATTAAAACAACGTTTCTCTATAGATTCTTTGTTACTAGATGAGTAGAAGGAAGACCATAGACATATGACACAACTTGAATTTTCCATATATATATATATATTTTGTGTGTGTGTCTATATATACACACACACATATAGGTCCTTTCCCTATACCCATTATTAATGCTAGGCTCTTTGACAAAATTCATCTTGTTGAGATTGAGATCGTTTTGTACTAACATTTGCAATTGATAATCAAGCAACAGATCATGTGCGTACATGTACTTATTGTCGTTGGAGATCAATACAAGGACGACTTATGCATGTCTTTGAAACTCTCGATATTTCATGCTAAAATGGTCGAAGTAATGAGTGCATGTTCTTAATTCTGAGAAAATTCATAATTGACTAGTCAAATGCCTAAAATATATGCAAATTGTACATTTTTTTTTTTGCTACAACAATGTTTTTTTTTGGAGGGTATAAAACAAGTGTTTTCCACAAGCCATTAAATTTATATCAAACTGATTTCGGTACAATTTTGAGCAATAAAAGGGCCATTGTACTGTACAACTTTATATCAATAGTGTACATTTTTTATTGTAGAATCTCATCAACATCATATTAAAAAATTACAAACAAAAACAATTTTTGATATAGATCTATTGGTTAACATAGAACTCGGTAGCGCATTTTTTAAGTCCTACATTAAAAATCTAAAAAAAAATAAAAATAAAAATAAAAAAGTGCCCAGGTAATGTATGTCCTTGTTCCACATGAAAGTCATAAAACCAAGAAAAGATCTCAACATATGTAATGTCTGATTCTTTGCCATAAAGTTTTCAATACAAGACAAGCAATATAGAAAACAAAGGTCAAATATAATTATGTGTTTATATATAGTTCGGCAGCAGAGCTGTCTGATGTTAGTAACTTTCTTTGGTTCAAGAATATAACTTTATTTATGTGTTCATATAATTTTTAAGTTGTTGATATATAACACATGTAATATTTTAACAAATTGAGTGTTATAAAACTGTATAAACAAAATTGCATTCTCAGACAAAGAACGTTATAAACGTTAGACCAGTCAAGTGTCGAATGTAAGGCAAAATCTATATGTATCTATACTATATATAAAAGTGTGAATATTTACAAATCTCAAGAAGTATAGCAAGATCATGATTTAGCACAACAACAAAATATAATAATATGCACAGCAGATAGATATATACAATGACACCACCATGCCAAAAACCCAGAAACAGATGGATGCACATTTTGGGTATACGTACAGGCATTATCAAAACACCAAATATTATTATAATTTTATTATTATTAATATTCAGGCTGAGAGAGAGAGAGAGATAGAGTTATGATACATCTGTGCATGCTAGCATAGTACTACTCCCATTGGTGCTGAATATATTGCTAATCATAACAGCTCTTCTCTCTCTCTCTCTCCCCCCTGTCTTTCTCTCTCTAAAAATCTAATGATCTCACCTGGAGTAGCAAAAGAGTGGACCCCTCTTAATCTCCATCCCTCACTTGTTATTTCAACATAATATCGAAGCCCATGTGATTCCTAGCAGTCGATGGTGATGCATGTTGCGCAGTGTTGCATGACTGACATTTTTATTTATTTTATTTTTTAATTTTTTTGTACTGCACACCTTCTTTTTCATTTAATAGGCCTGTGGTACGTCGGCTTTTGCGTCGCTTTCAGTTTGTCAATCAACATTTATTAATCTTACAGCAACAATGTTGGGGTGCTACAAATAATTGATAACACTAATTATTTAGCAACATTCTTAAAATTATTAAGATTTAAGTACTGATGTGATAAATGTTCCTTGAATATGAAAAGGTACTTATTACTGTAGCGTAATCTCTTTTTACATGAGAGATTCTCCGTCATTAATTGCTTCCTAAATGCGATCGAAAGTATTTTAGCACCATACATGCATGGTCTTAATGTATCTATTAGGACGATGATTATTTTCTTCTCCTCTCTCATGACTTTCAAAGGATTTGGAGCCATTTCTTTCCTATATTTTCTTTGTTTTTCTTTTTTGAAATTCTTTTTATTTCTTTTTGTTAATGACATCTAGGTTTTTTATTATAAAAACCAAACTTTTGACCAGTAAAAAAGGTTACAATTTAGCATGAACTTGAAATCTGAAATGCAAACATGCAAATTACAGAGTGCGATTTTTTAATAACCTTAAATGCATGACATAAAGTAGGGAAAATTGCTAGAAAAATTTTCAAAATAAAGAAGAAGTAGAAACAATAATAATAATAATAATAATAATAATAATAATAATCCATTAGTCTCATTAATGAAAATCCCTTCAGAAAATTTTCTTCCATGGGTGAAATTCGGCGAGGGATCTGATTTCTTCGTACTCAATTAAAGGCATTGGGGTTTTTTATCTAAACTGATTGTCAAAAAGAGGAAAATGAGTGATTTATGGTATCAATGTGGTAAGAATTACTTCAATTTTTCATCTGATGTTTGCCGATGATTTTTTTTTTTATTTGGCAAATTCTCGAGAAGTTGGAGCTTCTGTTGATTGTTTCTTCTTTTGATAAGTAGAAGTCTAGGCATAAATTTTCAAAAAACCAAGCTCCAACTATGCGCCGAATATGCCGCCAAATCTTATCGTATTGAATTCTTTCTCAAGGAACATCTTATTTTTGACCTTCTCCTATTCATTTCATTGGAGAGAAGTAAGGACTTTAATAAATTCATAAAGGAAAAAATTTTCATTTGCATTGAAGTATCGCAATTCCGGCCTAAAAATGTGGCCACATTTAAAACAAAAGCTCTTATATGATATAATGTTGGAACTCATTTTTTGAGTTCAAATTCATTTGCCGAACCACCCTATTAATTTTCCCATTCTTATATTGGTCCTCCACAACCAATTGACCATTCACCAACAAAGGAAAGGGTAACCATGGATGTTGTGTACACAACGAAGGGATAATATGTTACAATGTGGAGCCAAATCAACCTAGCAAAGAAGAGAGAAGAGAAAAAAAAGAGAAGGGGGTAGTGGCCGGGCACCGTGGAGCCCAAAATGGCCGTGGTGCCCGCCCAAGTGCAAACTAGCGCTGTGGTACCTGGAGTCTAGTTTCTTGCGAAATTTTGATTCAGAGTCAAATTCAAATGCCTCAAAAACGAGAAACTACTAAGGTTTTTTATTACTTGCTATTTTTTTTCTTTTTTGGGGTACAAATAGACATAAGGTGGCTAGGGTTATTAAAGAGAGTGACATTGTTTTGTGTGAGGCATATTTTGTGTGAGAGCTCCATTGTTGAGAGAAAAAAATTCCTACAGGGTGTTAGGTAGAAGAGAGATTTGAGAAACACTATTTGAGTGTGTGTAATAAATTTCTCTAGTAATCTGTAATCTTGTTCATCATAATAGAATCTGCAGTAGCAGAAACATGACGTAGTCTCAAATTTAGACGAACCTATATAAAATTTGGTGTCTCTCTTTTCTTCTTTTCTCCAATTTCTTTTCTGCAATTATTCGTTATTGTGATCCTTAGAATTAAGAGGTGCCTAATTTCCCAACATAATAAGGACAGATTTTAATTCTCTATTTTGAGTAGCAGAAAAATTTATCACGAAACGGGGCCATAATCTTTAAAATTTCTAATCATATATAGTGTTTAGAATACGAGACTAAACTCATTAGTTTGATTTACTTACTGTATAAAACTCTCATATATTATAGTGTAAAGCTCTTATATGTTATAGTTTTTGAATTTATTTTTTGAGCTCAATTAATCAAATACCTATAGAGAAAAAAGTTTGAAGAAATTATTTGTGTGTATAACATATATGTATACATATCCACTTTGTACGACCTTTTTGATAATAATTTAAAAGGAAAGGAGTGTGGACGAAAGATAGACAGATACACGTAGTGTACAGAAGAATCTCAGATAGCGTCTCTCTGTGTGTGTTCTGACGTTGGAGACTGAAAGAGTGGTCAGAGAGAGAGAGAGAGAGAGAGAGAGAGAGAGGAGAGAGAGGGGATATGCATAGCTTTTATTTTTTGAAGCAGCAGAACGTTCCATCCATGCATTTCCCTTTGTATGAACCATCTTCAATACCAACAAAATACTCTCCACGAGTGGCCCATAATACACGCTGATCAGGAGCTGCCAAAATTTACACTTAATGTTTTTGTTTATTTATTTCATTATTATGTTTCTTTTTCTCAAGTTGATGCATTACTATGATTTCAAGCTTCGTGGTCACATACACACACACACACTGGTGGTTGATTGAAAAGCAACTTTTTTTATTTTTTCAGCAAATGAAATGAAAGGAATTAGGGAACTTTCACACATTGTAATTAATTTCAGTCGACTAAAGCTCACAACTCACACTACAAGATTGTTTGGTACATAATTTTAGTCAATCTCAAGCTCTAAGCGCAACCTAGATTGCTGTTTGGTACTAAGATATTTAGGAGTGTGGTTAGAGCTAAATATGGTGATTTGAAAACTGTAACATATAAGAGCTTTATATCATAGTAACTTTTTATTTTTTACTATAGTTGTTGATAGATTTACATTGTTTCTTTGTTAGAACTGTTAGTTCCAATCCAAATACCAAACAACTCAAAGTTACTTTGTATAACTTCATTTGGATTGTAAAATTGGTTACGCTCCCCCTAAATTCACCCAATCCGTAACAATTCGTCATAGTACACAATTTTTTCCTAATTAAGTAGAGGGTTTTCAACATTTATCTAAATATAAAATCATATTTTATTTTTCTATTCAGATCTCAGTCTCTAACTATATATCAAAATATCAATTCGAATTGCAGTTTGCACTATATTATTTATATTTTACAATTTAAACCAAAAAGGGTCTAAATCGTTACAATTCAAACTCATGAACCAAACAAATCCTTAAAGTTTACAACTGAATGATGACATAAATATGTGCAGGTCCTTATAATGTATAATAATACAATGTTTGGCTTTGATATGTCTTTTATTGTAAGGTTTTTTTTTTTTGGGTAATAAATGTGTTTTAAAATGACTTGAAGGTCCGTACGTTATGATGATAGTATTAGTGTGTGTGTGTGTATAGGTTGACTTGGAATTGGTAAAATATTAGCGTCTTGATTCTGGAATTATTTATCGAGGTTGAACTTGAAGTCTTGAACACTAGGTTTTGTTTAAGGTTATATTCTTTTGTGTATTTTGCGATTCACCAAGGAGATTTGGAAGAGGGGAATAAATTAATTAGTAAAGGTTCAGCTTCTGTCTCACCGACCAAAAAAAAGGGAAGGTGGGTCCTACTCTTGTTTAGCTGGCAATCACATAGTGATCATAATGTTAGCTAGAAAATCGATGATGGACGGACAGGATGGATTGATTGGATGATGAAAAAGATGATTGTAATAGGAGAAAGAAAGAGAGAGAGAGAGAGAGAGAGAGAGAGAGAGAGAGAGAGAGTTAAAGGGGCACCCCCTTTGCTATTCTTGATTCTTTGAAGCATCAGTTTGTCTAACTTATGAGGGTGAGATCTAAAAATGAAAAAGGAGTGGAGACCCTGAATATGGGTGAAAGTCATTCTTTTTCCTTTTTTCCTTTTTCTCTTTCCGTCTTCTTTTCTTCTACTTTTTGTAAGAGATTTGAATCTGAAAAGGCATGTCAACTACCTTTTTGTGATTATCAATTCGAATAGTGTATATTTCAATCAAATTAGAGCATATAATTTGAATTCAGGACTCAAAAAACGTGGGGAATTATTAAGACTTCGTTCTTATTGTTACCAAATTCACCAACTCCTTGTGACCTTTAGTGTATCAATTATTATTATTTTTTAAATGGTATTGCATTCTAGACTCTAATTCAGATGCACAAGACCACGATATATTAACAACTCAATTTCCAACAACAGACTAGAACCACCTTAGGCTTAATTGAAACGCAGGTAATTTTGCTAGTTGAAAGCCCACAACATTTTTAGTGACTGACTTGAGGAGAATACTTCTGGTTATAATAACAAGGGCCGGGGGGTCCAAGAGATATAATAATTAGCTTTGGGTGGACTTGTTATTAATATGGCAAGGTCGACTTGGTTAAGTGGAATTCCTATCATTCCCTTTTGAGCAGCCCCTTTTGAGCAGCACAAAACACATCTTTCACTGCACTTTTAACCTCAAAATCATTAATTTCTTTTTGGGGATATTAAAAAAAAAAAAAACAGTATACAATATGTGAAAGTCTTCATTACTTGAGTAAGGCTGGCCTTCCAGAATTGGAATCCAATTTTTAATATGTATTTGAAAGGAATATATATATATATATATATATATATTTATATTTATATAAGAGCTTGCAGTGCTATACAATTGTCATCAACCACTAACAGAATGTTACTAATAATGATTTACCGAATGATTGCTATTCATTGTAAACAATAAATATATCTATATATATATATATATGTTTTATGTATACATAGTGATCAATATTAAAATGGTGATGTCCCAGCTTGTTTAATTTGAATCGGTTAAATGACTTTAGAGTACTTAAACATATCATGATTCATTAGTTCAATTGTTTATTTTGAACATTTTTATTTATGTGATGAGTGTTAAGTTATAAAGGCTTATTTGAGATAGCTTATGCTTTTACTTTCATGCAGTAAAAGGAGAGAAACATAAGCTAGGGTTTTTTAATTAGTGTTTAGATAATGTATAGAAAAGTGCTTTTTGATTTATGGAAAGCTTTTAAAAAAATAAGTAGTGTTATTTAAGGATATGAATGGAATTCTTAATTTGTTATTATTAAATATAAGGTCAAAAGTGTAAATAGAAAAACTTTTCATATGTGCTTTTTTCATAAGCATCTTTGGCTTGACTTCTCTTATAAGCTCTTATAAAAGCCATAAACACTTTTTCAGGGATCATTCAAACGAGCTCATAAACACTTTTTGGATAGAATAAGCTACAAGCAGCTTAACAGAAGCCATTCCAAACAGGTTCTAAGTTTTTCCTGACAAGTTGTTGTTTTATGCAGAGAATTACATAAGAAGACCTTTCCGTTTAAATTGTTCCTATTTCATTAATGGTAATTTGAGGATTTCAACTTATAAAAATTTGATTGTCTTAACGTTTCTATATATAAATGGGTGACAAATTAGGGATTATTAGAGAAGTAAGAGAAAACATAATATAGTAGAATGCAATTTTCTCTTGTAAACTTCTTTTTAATTACTATAAATTTTTTTACAGCGGCTTAATGTAGATGTAACTCTCATATTAAAAATGAACCACTATAAATTTGTATGTTATTGTTTGTTAGAGTTTTTTATGATTTTATTTGCTCTCAATTGAAGAAGGAAGCTTACCCTCAAAATTAAAGAAGAAGAAAAGAAAATTCTAAAGTGTTCAATTATAATTTTTCGATTCAAAGGGATTTTATACTATATATGCATAAACGCTTAAAAAATTAACAACAAATTAGTGTTTTTTGTAACAACATATTTAGGGTCGACTCTGGATTAATCGGGTTAAACCACCTAAATATTGAGAGGCCCTTAAAGGTTTGTGCCGTTAGTTGTGGGCTAGGACACCCGGGGGTTTCACCAAAAAAAAAAAAAATTAGTGCCTTTTGTTTTGTTTATTTGTTAAAACTAGTTTTGTTTTTAAAACGTAATTAGTTTTGGGCAAGCATTGCATCTCATTTAAACAAAAATATATATAATAATAATGATGTGACATTTAATTGCTTGAAATGAAGAGAAAGAGCATTTTTATCTGGCCCGATGACGGATGGCACCTCGGACACTCACAGGGGTGAGCCTCACATCGTGGGTCTCACGTGGGACTCATAGGATGGGGCCCACCGTTGTGAGTGCCTGGATTGTAGCCCCGTCAGGCTCAAAAACATTTTTCTTAAAAAAAATTGAAGATCCCCATTTAAATAAAGCGTTATCATTTAGTCGCCTTAAGCAATATCAAAGTTTGGCGTGCCGGACTATACATAAATAGTCATTCAAAATTTATAGCCTATATAAAGTGTCTCTTTTAGATTCTTGCAACTAGCTAACCATTAATAATTAAAAATTGATGTTGGAAATTAGATTATAATCTAGCTAGCTAACTAGCTTAGTGCAAACTCCATTTCTTCCAATGAAAATGTTTTCCATATTATACTATAAACCAAATATCGCTAAAAAAATAATATGGTTGTCATTATCTAAAACGAGAAATTTAATTCACCAAAATCCCATGTGGGGCCCTAGGCTGCATGATAGCTTGCGACCCAAATTGCATGATAACGAGACCTCTTAATAGGAATATTCGCCTAATTATTACAGCACCAAACAAGGATTTGATGTGCAACACAAAAGAAAATAAAGAGGATTTGTGAAGAGACGGGCTATATTTAATCTCATATATAAGTGCCACCAAAAGAAGATGAGAGAGAGAGAAAGACATTAATGGGTCAAAGAGAGGCTCAATTGCTTGCCGGAAAAACATCCGGCAGAGAGGGAAGGAAAGCCTTGCCAACCAGCTGCCTAATTTGCTTTTTCTTTGGTTGTGGTTAAAAGTTGTCTTATCGGTATATGGGAGTGAGTTGGCAACCTAAAAAAGCTTAATCATGAATTATGAGAAAGCTTGTCTTTGATTTAAATATTTTATAAACAAGCTAAAGAAAGAATGTACATCTTTTTTAATTCATTGGCTAAAGTATCTTTGTGTTTGAATCATTAAATCTAATCAAATGATAGACAGATGTCAATTAGAGGTTGCAATTTTTGATTTGTTAACGATTGTTTATATGGTCTTAACTAGATGCCGCTCAAGGAGATTTTAATTAGCTCATTTAGAAACATAGTTTGAATAAAAAGTTTTTGATTCAAGTCAAATTTGGTATAATATTCTTTCTTATCAAATTTGAATTGTTACAGTGCTTTATGTTTAAATTATTAGTTTAAATATCTTCCAAACGGGCTTATTCTTACACATGACGTTTGATCTTTACATACCATTTTATTTCTGATAATACATACATAAAGATATCTAGCCTTCTATTAGGCTTTTGTTCCCTTATTCCCCTTTCACAATGGTATATAACAACTAGTAATATGATTAATTATAATCAAATGATTCTCTTTAGCACCAATGATCATACTCTAAGAGTACTTGTAGTTTTGTGCATTATTATACACAACTTTATATAATCCATTTGGTCTCTTATTACACTAAAATATTGTTAATTTTTCATCACTATTTAGCACCAACAAAACCCTAGCTCCGGCACTTCAACCCACCTTGAAACCTAAGCACCATAATCTTTGCCATTTGTAAAGCCAATGGCGGGCCAAGCTGATAATTGACCTTCTAGGGTTCTTTCTATAAATTTTAAGTTTGAATTGATTTATGCCATGAAAAAATATTTGCAGAGAATACCATAGCCACATCATCAATTTTGTTAGAAATACCCAAATATGCCCTTACCATAACTGTCAATATCCAAAGAGATAAAGAGAAAGAAAAAAGAAAGAAAAAATTAAGTTTAGTTTATGGGTATTTTGGTCAATATGTAAAATATTACTTCTGTCATTATGGTATATTTTCAAATAGTTTTAGAACATATACTATAAATCAATTTAGTTGTAGAATGGGAGACATACAACATAAATATCTCGAGCTTTTACCCATCTCCGTAGCAATCAGACGTGGACTATCAAATATAGCTCAAGGCCTTTAGACTCTTGGGCAGTCAATGTTTGGGCTCAGGTTCAAGTGGACTTGGACCAGTTCAATATATGGGCTTGGGTCAATTGTGGACGACCTAATATTTAGCGAGCCTTGTGTTTTCTAAAGACAGAATTTATGAAAATTGTGTGTTTTCTAAAGATAAAATTTATGAAAATTACCCGCAAATTACGGCGTTATCTCTCTCGAAGGAGATGGCCGATAGTAAACCGCATGTGTATTATGAACAAATGTGCAAAATGTTAGCAACATTTTATACCTATATACCGGTATTGAAACAATAATTTTTCGTTAAAGAGAATGAAGACACCGCATTAACCTAGTCTTATATGAAAATTGATAGGCATCTGTTTGACAGAGTGGTTTAAACTGTTTTGTAGTCTAAAAGGATGGTTTACACAACAAACTCAGTTATAAACAATGTAAAGCTCTCACATGCTATAGCAAAAAGAAAAAAAGTTGCTACAGTATAAAGCTCTCACATACTATAGTACAAATAGTTTCCACCAATAGTTTCCACCATTAGCCAAACACTCTATAAATTTTGTCAGGGAAAACATTGTATCAAAAGTGGTTGGAAACAAATAAAACGGTTGGAACTGTTTTTGCCAAACAGACGCCTAGTCTTTATGGTGCGTTAGGATCATCTCAAGTCCAAATAAGGTAATTTTGGGTTTTTAAAAGGCTTGTTGAAATTGTTGGATTTAAGCGAAAAAATACACTTCGGACACTTTTCGGCCAATTCCATCATTTAGGCCTTTAAAAGGGCAGGGCCCTTTTTCCTTTTTTCTAATTATCTTTGTTTCACTATAATAAGTTGACATACGAATTCTGGACTCTCATTTTGATTGTGTCTTCTTATGTCTTTGGGTTAGATAGGTTTAATTTTTTATACTTGTCATTTTTATGATCTTTGCTTATGTAGAGGTTGTTTCGGCGTAGTTTACCATCTCCTTTGTAATGAAAATCATACCTTGTTGGAATGAAATTTACTTATTAATTACTTGTGACATTCTCTCTTCCAATTTTCGATATTTTGTTGCATCAATGAATTTTGAAGCTATTTTACTAACATTCCATGTTAATCAACATCTTAATAGATCCATCCTATTATTTTCATTATTTAACATGTTCTAATCTAAGCTCTCACCATATCAAGATTTAATTAGTTTAACAATTCTTTTGACAGTTTTAGTCTTATTTCATATCCAGAAACTGCATTTAACCAAGCCTTGAGCTAGCTACTCGAGTTTTTTTACCCTCTATTTTGCTTTCCTCAAAATAATTAAAATTAATTTTTTAGTCAGAGTAAAACTTCTTCGGTAGTGATTTGAGAATTTCTAAACTACTAGATTTTTTATTAACATTGTTGACTTCACAATTAATGACATTTCACAAATTCTTTTTATAAACTAATCATTATTTTTAGGTTTTTAAAATGTCAGTTGACGGTTGATCACCAACGAAAACCGGTGACCGTTGAACACTCCTAAATACCAGACAAAAGTTAACCATGGTTCTCTATGCTTTTTTGAAAACCATAGACAAATATAAACTCAAGTACATTGAATTTTAACGTCTAATGTCACTTACTTAGGAAATAATCTTTTGCCGACGTAGAAACATTAATATGTACGCTTATGATTCTGAACTTGGAAAGCTAGAATCATGTTTGAAAATTACGAGGAAATTGTATAAGGCTGTCTAAAGTTTCTGTTTTCATATTTTTGACACTATTTCTTCCACACAACTTGATATCAACGGGGTCCACAAACGCTCCTATCCGACACGCTTATAGTACTATCATGGCATAACAAAATTCATATTTATTAGCAACTAGCTAGGTCTGTATACTTGATTACTTTCGTACCTTGTTAATGCTCTTTAATCTTATCTGCACGTATACACACACACACAGAGATTGTGGTAGGGGTAGGGAGGACAATTTATAAAGTTTTTTAATAGCTTTTTAAAAGTATTTAATGTGAGCTAAAGCACTCGTGCAGGAGAAAAGACTTTAATTGACGACTTTTTTTTATAAGCATTAAATTTGCAGTAAAAAAAAAAAAAGCCTGAAATTTTTGACGATGGTTTTGGACTGTCATCCAACCAAGCAAGACTGTGGACAATGATAGGGTTAGAATTTTATTTTCAAGGGGGAGTGAACTAAGATAAAGTTTTACTAACAAGGAGCATGAAAATAGACAGATATAATCCTTAAAAGAAAACTCTTTGGCCTTGTTTGGTTTACGGGTTCAAATTGTGTTGATTTGATTTTTTTAATTGAAATTGAAAAATCTAAATGATGATGTTAAACTAAAATTTAAACTAGTGCTTAAATGTGAAGTTAAAGTATAAAAATGAACCAGAAATAAAATCTGAATCTATGTTTGGATGATTGAAAATAATTGAATATTTAAGAGAAGTAAATAATAAAAAAATGAATTTAAAAATGAAAAAATACAGAAAATTATAAAAGATGATGAGAATTTTTTTATAAGTTGACATGAAATTGTGACCCAAATGTTCTCCCTTCCCTTGACGCAAATCCAGGTAATAAATGGAAATGTAGTCTTTGATTGTTATTGTAGAACAAAGAGTGTGAATTCAAAGGGGACATGAATTCCGAATTGGAAGGTTTGAATTAGTTTGTTTTTATTTTTATTTTTAACTCAAACCATGTTCCAAGTATGTGTTCCCAAACGTTTATTTAAATTGGTTTTTTTTTTTTTCATCTAAACTGGGCCTTGTGGTTTGAATAGGCAAACTAAACAGGGGGTTAGTCAGTTTAATATTTTGCAATTGTACTCCTCAAGTTTCATACTTTGAAAATGTTACATAATAATTATGATCATACGTGAGAGTCTCCGTATAATTATTAAATTATAGGTATACAAAAAAAAAAAAAAAGATACACACAATTAAGATGTATCTTATATGTCAAAAAAAAAAAAAAAAAGCAATAAGAGTTTTGTGGCTGTATATGCATAACGACTAAAAATCTATAATCAATAAATAATAAAAGGAGGGCGTACATAGGACATTGCTAACGACTATGTCAATTTGGTTTAGATAGGATGCTATAAGAGGCAAAGAAAAATAGAAAAAAAAAATTCTTGCATTTGAACGTTAAAAGGGCTAAGAAAAGTAGAAGAAACGTCTATGATTTACGAGTGTTTAGAATTTGGGTCTACCGTATGATGGACTGTGATTGACCTTTTTTTTTTTTTTTTAAGAACGATTTTTTATTAGTATTTATATAATTTTGGACTTTAAGTTTAGTATAGCATATACAATTTTGCATAAAAGTGCTGTAAATGAAAATTACAAAAAAATTACAAAAACAAAAATAAAAATATGCAGGGTGTACACGCTCTGGGCTTTGAAAGTAAGTGAAAAAATCTGTTGCATTTAGTCACTTGTTTTGTCACCCTCTATCTTCTATTCTTGTTACATGGCATCTCACTTTTCTATAAAAATTAAGCTTTTATTTTTGGGGTTTCACATCACAATCCAGAGAAGACGTTCTATAATTTCTGTTTGAATTTACGTCCCAAAGTTTTTTTCCCCCTTCAATCATGAGATATTTAGTTAAACAATCGCTAAGTATTAACATTTAACGCACATTAAACAAACATATAACTTTTAACGACCATTTTCAAGAAATGGTGGCTCAAAATTTCTGTAATGCAACATCTAATTTTTCAATCATATAAAGCAGCAAGTATTGGTGATCAAAGAATCACCGTTCATCCATTGATCACAACTATGTGATTAACAAAGTAAAGGTCTCGAGTTGATCATGTAAATCTAAATAAAAATATTATTAAAAAGCAAATTCTTTGGTGATCATCAGCAGTTTTGTAAATTATATATATAATTTTAGATGGGCTAACGTGTACTAAGGTACTATAATATGGCTGGAAATCGTTGCTGTAGCTTGATATTATAGTTTTTTTATTTGGTGTATTAAAACTCAATTTGATTTTTTAATCATTTAACTAGGTTATGCCCCCTTAATGAATCCCCCTCTCATTATTTTTGTGAGAGGTTTCAAATCCATATTCCTGTCTTAGTGATTGATGGCAATCCCTTAAAACTATAAACTACATTATTTTTATTTATCTAACTAATTAAAAGATGAAAATTGTACGTCATATAGTAGTTGATATTCACTTATTAATATATTTCATTTTCAAGGCAGTCATGTTTTAGTTGGCATGAATTGTTGGTGGTGAGCTCAGCGCCACCGCTGAAGAGCCTTACTCCAGGTGGTTGGCAAACCTGCTCGGCAGGAGCTATTGGGAGCGAATAACCAACCTCAATAAGCCATGATCGTCTGTCCAAGGTGCTTTTTAGGGCCCTCGGGCCACGGCATGAATGGTCGTCTCCTCGAGTCAAACACTAGCTTGGTTCGGATTTATTTAACTTACAAGCAGGCTGCTACTTGCCATTACTAGCCGATAGATGGCAGACAACTTGCCATCAAATGAGAACTAATCCACCGACGGGGGCCACGGCACTTGTCTTCTGCCTTCTGACACGCCTTAATGTGACACATGGGTCTAGGCAAAACCCACCTGACACCCAGTTCAAGTAGCAACTTATAAATAAAGCGCATTTATTGCATTCTAGCAAGCATGCTCCTTCCCACCTAACTTGCTCCTACTCTCTACCGAGCAACACTTGCCTTAAGCGTCGAAGAGCCCTTTTTTGTTACCTAACCAGTTTCCTCCACCTCCAAAGTGTCCCTCTTCTTGTTGCAGGTACGTCCGAGTAGACAGAGTCGAACAGGGAAAAACCATTCACAGTGTACAGCCGTACATGGTGTTGATCCGCCGTCAAATTACGATAAGCATCAACAAGAATATTAAAAGAAAGTTGGTCCAAGCTAGGTAATTTCTATAAGGGTTAATAATATTAGTATTTAAAAAGAGTTCTTTTTGATGTTATTGCCCCCACATTTGCCTGAATTAGAGAGGACAGAGAATTAATTAGCAGTCTCTCTAAGTTCAAGATATTATAATTTTTTCTTAGTATGTAGTTATTCAGCAATGCAATAGTTGGGAAATAGAAGTTGGAGTAGTGCAAGTTGGTGAGAAAGCCCCCAAATAAGGTTGGTCAAGGAAATGATGATACCAAATTCATGCACTTCATCTAATAGGAATAGTACTATTTGCATCCTCAACATGAATAAACATGCTTTGAGGATAGTTAAGATGGTAGGTAGAGATGATGACTTTCTTTAAGCTCCAAGTTTTTCTAAATGTTGGGCTTTATTATCTCCCACACGCCATTAATTCGTGGAACTTGTGCCACAGATTTTAAGATATGATTATATGTGTTAATTACAAATAACTATGTTAATTAGAATAACAGTACTACTTATAACTGTTGTAATAGCAGTAAAATGGTAATTAGAAGATCTGTGGCCACTGATGCTGAAAAAAAATACCTATGGTTTTCGTGTTTGAAAGTGTAAGGATCTTATAACATGTTTAAATAAAACTGATGTTTATTTCTGGTTGTTTTCGTTTATTAGGTTGTTGCTTGTGGGAGTTTACCTTTATTGGATTTCCATTTTGACTGGATTCCAAACTATTTTATTCGTTTTTTTTTTTATTTTTTATTGTTTTAATAAAGTAGGCGCCTTGGTGGGGTCTATTTGAGTTACTTAATAGGTGTCAATATAGTTGCGATGTTCTATGTTCTATTTCTCTTTTTATTGAAAAAAATAGTTCTAATATGTTGTTTAAATAATATTTAAAAAAATCTCAGAAGTTGGATGAAGGTGACATTGATACTAGGTAATTGGTATCATTTTGTACATAAACAGGTATTGTCAATTTGTCAAAAGTTTGGTTTTAATTTTTTTTTTACAAGAAACTTTAGAATTATACTAACCTCAGTTTAATAATTAGATTTTTTTTTTGGTTGAAGAAAGTTTAAATTTTTCCCTAATCTAATAAGAAAGTCTAATCAAGGGTATGAAGAACATAATTTTCAAGTTAAATCGTGGTTCAAATTCAAAGCAATATTCAAACTTTATCATCTGGTCTAACATCGTTGCTAATTCATAATTATGATGATGAAGACGTAAAAAATTGTAGCTAGACTAGTTAGTGTGTATATTATGTGTATGTATGTATATGTAGCTGTGGATATGCATGTGTGTGTATAATTCTGTATATATTCAAAGGGAGAGAAGGAGAGTTTGGATTATAATACATATATACCGACATATATACCATATGAAATTAATTAGGTCAATAGAATTATATTCTTTTATTGAATATTATTGAATTTTAATGAATAACTTGGTTCGTCCTTATACATGCTCACGCATATATCTCTGCGTTATGCAGAACTTACATTTACACATATATGACAAGCAAAATAATTTAAGCTTCATAATCTTAGATCCAAGCCTAAAGAAGCAAATCCATTATTTAAAGCCTTCATCTATCAACGTTACATGGAGAACAAATGATTTTTTTTTTTTTAAAATCTTGCGAATCAGTTATATATACACATGCATGGTGTAGAGTTAGAAGATACAAGCATGAATATAGCTTGTGCAGTTTTAGAAGTCATAGTCAATTTCCTTTCTTAGATAACCTTAGGGTTTTATGTAATGTAAGGGCTGGTTTAGTATACCGTATTAGAACTTCGTATCGTATTATTTTAAAATAATACAACGTTTGGTAATAACAATGTATTGTTTAAAATAATACAAGATGCCAATTTAATAAATACATCTTGTATTGTATAATACACAAAAAAAGGCCCATATTGTAACGCCCGCCTAATTCGATGTAACGAATAATGTTATGATGATGACGTTAAATGTTATATTAATGACGATGATAAGAGTTATACTCATGATATATGTTATGATATATGATAAATGGTGCTAACCATTTTTATTCTAAGTGTTATGACAGATGACGCTCGCGTGGAATTGATGTGCTCAAATATTCATGTCATTAATGTTATATGATTAATGGTATTTTTATTGTTAATTAACTGTTATGAATGATTTTTGAGTGATAAGGCAGTTCGGCAGGCCGGACAATTAAGTTCGGCAGGCCGAAATGATGTCCTCAGAACGGCAAACCGATGGTATATCATCGGTAGGGCGGACTTCTGAGATCGGCAGGCCGAACTCTTGAGATCGGCAGGCCGATGACAGCTGACAAGTAGTCAGCAGAGATTTTACAAAATTGTGATAAGATTGGATTTATTTATGGACGTTTTATTCTGATTAAATAACATATTTATGGATTGGTTTCTTTAATTTTGGTAATAAAACATTTGACTTTTGAATTTATTGAATTTAATGGATAAGTTTTCCCGTTTTACGATTTCAAAATATGGTATTTGTGAGAATATTGATGACCTCCCTTATTGCTTTCCATTATCCACGCACATGAGCCCATTTTTAGTCAGAAATTTCTGAAACCTCTCACACTCTTTTTCATGTTATTTCATTTTCACAATAACTCTCTCTCTAATTCTCTCTCGATTTTTCTCTCTCTCGATTTTTCTCTCTCTCACCCTCTACTTATCACGTTTTTCTTTCTTCATCTTCCTCTCAAAATTTTCCCTGTTATTATTTGTTAAATTATTGAAATTTCTCTGGAGTTAATTCAAGGAGTTTTAAGAAGGATTTGTTCTAAGGTATGAGTTTATTTTTTTAAGTATTTCTGAAATTTTTCTTCTCTTCAAATTGACTGCCATATTTTCATCTATGAGTTTTATTTTACTCTGAATTTTTAATATGTTATGTATGCATGAGTTATGCGATTTTTCCTCAAGTTTTACGTTATTTTGAATTTTATATAAAAAGTTATGAATTTTCTATTCTCCACCACACACTGTGAATTGTTGCTGACTGTTTTTATACACATTTGTGTGGGTGTTATTTTTAATGTAAATGCATGAGTTATTTCACGAAATTTGATGGATATGTATATATATATGTTATGTAAAGGGCTGTAAAATATGGTAATGTTGTGATGAGTGTTTCATGGGTTATAGAGATTTTATGAATACTAGGTATTTAATTATTATTGCAGTGAATTTGTTAAATTATTATTGTGTTAAGTTTTTATATGACTTTATAATTTTTATTTGGAGATGAGGAATGTTATGGTACTGTATGTATATGTTTAATATGATGATTATATGAATTTTGAGGTTTAAATACATTTATTTTAATTGTTTAAGAATAATAATTGCAAGTAATTCATTGACTGTTATGGTTATAGTTATTTTTGCCTATGAATTCAAACACTTGTTTTGGATTGTACGAAATTTATTATAAAGTAATTTTTGGTTATGATGATGTTTTTAGTGGTTATTGCATGCAGAATTTTTATAGAATTATTTTGGGATGTTAATAATTTATTATGTAGATAATTGTGGGGTATGCTTACTGTTTTGCACTTAGAGTATGATTTTACTCTCTGCCTTCTAATGCACGTTTTGAAGTGTTAGGAATTTATTTTAGGCTGAATTTTAAATATGTTATAATTCTGTGAGTGTTTTACATGTAAGAATTTTTATGGATTTTTTTTGTGATATGGAAATATGAAAAATTGGACCTGTGATAATAATGCTCACTGTTTCACTAATGCTGGCAGATTACATGCAGAAAGTTTTGTGACTTGTTTTAATTATTAAATGAAATTTTTATGATGAAAGAAAATTCATGGTAGTAGGTATATATGTTAAGTTTGTCTCTGCCAATTTTGGTTTTCAAATTATGAGTGTATATTAAGTTACAAATTTTTAAATGCATGAAGGTCAGAAGTGTATATGTGTTGAAAATGTTGTTTTTAATGTTTTATGGTTAATGAAAATGCAAGAATGATGTTTTTGTGATATGATTTCTATGGTATTATGGTATGGTAATTCATTCATGAATAAATGTTAATTACCATTTTATAAAATGCATGACATGAACAAATTGAGAAGTGAGCACATCAAGACCGCGGCGTTACCACTTTCAAGGATAAGGTTAAGTAAGCACTTGAGGTAAGTACATTCTCACCTGCAACATGATGCGTTTGTGAAAGCATGTTTATGAAAAGTATGAGTTTATGAAAGGTTTGAAATATATGTTCATGATGGTTTTATGATGATTTTTCATGATGATTTTCCATGAATTTTAAGGCATGAAAGTTTATGCATGTTTTCACGATAATGTTTTCAAAGTATGAAAGTATAAAGTATGTATATATGTATCACCTAAATAAGTGTTGCACACCCTATGTTTATGTTTATGATGTC
>CAMOHE010050701.1:32378-45134 GCA_946598075.1 Artocarpus hirsutus | reverse complement strand
TTATTATTTATATTCATATCAATATATTATATATTATATACAACATTTGAATATTAATATATGTTAAATAATAATTCTATGATTATTATAAATTAATATTTCTATATAATATAAAGAAAGTATTATATTAATATAAAATAATAATTATTTAATAATAATGATAGTAATGACATTAATATTCATAGTAATATTATTGTTAAATTAAATATAATATTATTTAATTATTCATATTTATATTATTATTATTTAATATTAGTACTAACATATTATATTGATACATTTAATGTTAATACTATAAATTATTTTATCAATTATACAAGATTCCTATTGTGGAAAGTATGGGAAAAAGGAAAAACCGTAGAATTGCTCTTGATATGAGATATAAATAGCCAAAGAGTAGACAAAAAAGGGGCTTAGAAAAAGGGAGCAAAAAGAGATAGAACAAAGAATTTTGGATGCAGGAAGAGAGATAGAGGAGAGGGAGCGAATAGAAGAATCTAGTGTTTTGTTCTTTCAATTCGCAAAAGCATAATATAACGGACTCAGTAGATGTAGCCTAACCTTGAGGTGGACCACTATAATTTTTGGTGTGATTTTCTTTATTTTCTTGCTTTAATTCAATCTCTCATTTAAGTTTTGTTTTGTTCATTTGTTAATGTTCTGCTTTCATTCTTAATTTTACCATTTTTTATAAGTCAATCGCTCCATGATGAAGAGACGATCACAACAGTCGGCGGCTCCTATCTTTTTCATGTCCGATAATTCTCACATTGCACTATTTCTCTTGATTGATTAATTGTGTAGATCTCAGCATCTACAATTTGATGCCTACCATGGGGCTTTCCGACCATTTCGAGGAGATATCTTTATTGTGGACAATGACAGACACTAGAGACGATTGTAGCAATGAAGAACAAGAGTCGAGTCAGCATGACGAGAACCCAAACTCCCCATGTTCCAAAGTTTGTAGTTTGAAAAGGTTGCTCAAGGAAGTCACATTGCAATACAACAAGTGACTGAACAAGCTCACTAGTGAAAATGAAGCCTTATTGGGGCAGATGCTGATGTTTTCCTAACAGCAATCTTACTACAAGCCTTACTACTACTATCCCTACACCGATCCATAGGTCACTTCATACAGGGGTCCGTGGCAGTAGCCCAACCTATACATGGCCACTTTGGAGACGTCTAGAGTGACTCAGAATGCAAGACGAATGAACAGAGGTCAAAGCCTTGTTCGAATGATGCAATCGTTAGACACTTTAGGAGAAGAAACAGAGCAGGTGCAAAATCAAGGTAGACAAGAAGCTGCCGATTTCGAGGGCCTATAAGTCTTAAAGGAAGCCATGAAGGAGCGGATGAACACTCTACGAAAGGAAATGAACTCTTAGATTCACCGAGCGACAAATAGCGCCCCTGAGATTGAAGATTTGGCGAAGCAACAAGGAGAAACTTTGCTCACCAAGAGGATTATGGAGATGCTTCCCCCAAAGAACAAGAATATCTCTTTTCTAAAGTTTGATAGAGGCTCCAATCCCCACAACCACATCTTACAATACAAGCGGTTGTTGAACTCTACAAACATTCCTTCTGAGGTACTCAATAAGAGGGAATGTAAGTTGTTTGCTCATAGCCTCAAAGGGTCAGCCCTTAGATGGTTTTCGAATCTCCCATTGAATTCGGTCGATTCGTTCCATGACTTGAATAAGGCATTCATGAAGAACTATGCCATTCATTTGTAGTCTAGGAAGACAACGAAAGACCTATAGAATGTTGTCCAAAGTCCTAAGGAACCACTTTGAGCTTACTTAAAAAGGCTTAATAAGGCGGTGTTAGATATCTCATGCTTAGATGATGGAATTGTAAGAGAGGCACTAAAAAAAGGGTTGTTGCACAAGTCAAAGTTCAAGGACAACATTTGTTCCAATTATCCCTTGTCAATGTGAGACACGCTTGCAAGAGCTTGAGGTTTCAATGATCTTGAAGAGGAGGACGAGTCTATCGAAAGATAGATGGCTCAATCGTGAGAAGAATGCCGTAGAGTTCACTCAGAGCAACACAAGAGAATCAAATCACCAAGGAGATAGAATATGAGAAGTGATTGAAGGCAACCAGAAAATAGACACCCACTCTCCCCACCAAACTATGCCTTGAGTATAAGCGATAGTGAGTTGGTGGCACATTTGAAGGACAAAGATTATGTCAATTGACTGAACAAGTTGCCACCAAACCCATTGAGAGATACATCGAAGTATTATGAGTTTCACAAAGACTCCGACTACTTGACAGTGGATTGCAAGACCCTTTGCTATGAGATTGCTAACTTGCTGAAGAAAGGACACTTATGTGAGTTCTTGAACAATTACAAGAGAAAGGCATTTGATCTGGATATAGGGAGGAACAAATGGAGGAATGCTAGGATAGTTAAATATACCCTATCACTTCTATCCGTTCAAAAGAGAATTGGGGCAACACTTGGGAGATCGACCCTATGTTGCAAGTCAATCTCAAAGATAAAAGCACACCAAAGATCAGCTGATTTGCTTGTTCCATTGGTGTTACTAGGAGATGGCGAGGAGCACACAATCAGCTTCTAAGGTTTTAAAGCCACTAAGCTAGTAGGCCACACGATGACATGCTCGTACTTACCCTCTACATAGTGAACTGTGAAGTTAGGCAAATTCTTGTTGACAATGACAGCTCGGCTAATATTTTATTTCTTTCAGCCTTGAGAGATATGGAGCTTGAAATATCAAAGATCAAAAGCATGAGCGCAGAGCTTGTAAGATTCAATGGAGAGCCGATGCCAGCACTTTGAAAGATCATGTTATTGGTTTATGCGGTAGGAGAAAACAAGATGACTAACTTCATAATGATGGATTGTTCTTCTGTTGGAAAAATAGTACACAACAGAAATTTAAAAAATTTAATCAGTTCTAAAACATAAGTTTGACATGCTATATGCATAAATTAACCAAATCTTATTAACCTTGTATGCTGAAGAGCTCCTACAATCTATGAAGAGAAAAACATTCCAAAATAGCCCTAACCAACTAGTCTTCTTTGCTATTCGCTATCCACGATCGGTATATGTGTAGGCACACTCGTACAGCTCTTCCCTGGTGACTCTCCTTCCAACCAATTGAGAAATACCCAGAATTATTGTTTGTGATTTGTGAACAATAGCTCTTGAGGGGAGTTTTAGAGACTCACAGAATAAAGTACCCACTCTTGATTTCTCAATTGATCTAAATAACTTATGAGTCTTACTCCCTATTTATAGATGTTGGACTTAGGGTCAATCATTATCAAATAAGGCCTCAAATTTTGAGTTTGAATCAGTTTCAGAGTCTAATCCACATAATCAGATTTGGACTCCAACTTTTACGATCGATCGCTCCATTGCTGATCCCCGAGTTCGAATCCAATTCGAACTCTACAGGTTGATCCGGTAGATCCTACCTAAACCAATTGGATAAATCCTATCTTATTAGTTCAAGGTATCTTTTACAGAGCCTTAATTATAATTCAAATGACCTAATAGAGAAGTTTTCTAATTAAAATAGTCATATATAGATAAATCCATACAAATAAGATATTATCCACAATAATTCAACATGTTTATCTTAAACTAATTTACCAAATTAATTCAACCTATAAACCAACATGTTTATCTTAAATTAATTACAAAATTAAGTCAACCGATAAACTAACATGAATTCTTAAATCTAATTAACTCGAATTTTAGCCAATTTAATAATTTAACATAAGTCACCAATTTATTACAAAAGCATGTCGTATCGTTATAGGATTTATTATGAGCTAGCAAAGGGGACTCGATAGACCTATATAGTTCAAGCTCTCGATAATTATAAATCCAAATCCTAGATATATGTTTCATAATTATCAACTTTAACGCTACTCTACTAAAAGCTTAGAGCTGCATTCTCGAACTATATAGAATTACAAAGCCCGAATCGCTAAGTCTCCGTGACAAATCATAATGTACCATATCCCCATAGAATTATCCATAATTGGCTTAAGGTTAAATTCTGTCAACCTTTTCGATTATTTTTCTTTTATGTTCCATTATCTCATAATCGGAAAACTCAACATCCAAAGACAAGATACCATTTGGTTACACCTATGTATCCAAATGGTTGAGCGTTTTAGTCTTCCAATTGTAGGATAAAGCATATAAGAGGATATCATCGACTCTTAAAGAGGAGCTATGGATTCCGTATCTATGAATAACAAGTCTAGGCCATCAAGAATTATGTCTTCAATGTATAGGTATGCATACTAACATAAAATGTGGATGTCACCCTTTGGTACATCAAAAGATATAAGTTAAGACAACAGGCCCACTATTTATCTCAAGATGAAGATACAATACATATGATTATCTAAAGAGAATTGATTTGCTGAGACTGAATTATTAATCTAAATCAATTACATTTTATGTCCCGATCTAATACATCATCACCTATGACAATGTACCAATGTTTTTATTTATGGAGTCTACCTCTGATGGCCAAGACAAACCATCTTCCATTAAAGATATAGATAACATAACAATCTTTGCATGAATAAAGCATCCAACTTTATTCCTTCGATTGTGGATATTATAATTTAGTCCATCATCTTTAGAATCATGTCTTTCGCATAATTTATCCATCATATGCTTGATTCTAAAGGTTTAGATCGATAGTTTCAGATTTTTATTTATTTATCATACATCCAACAAATATGAACGTAAAAAGGACAATAATTTAGTATATGAATAATAAATAAATTCTTTATTGATAAAAATGTCTCCAAAAACATATTACATTTTTACTCCTTAATGCATACATGTCTAACAATCTCCCACTTGCACTAAGTGAGTAAATATGATAAATCCTGTATCCCCATAACTTCCACATGCTTTTCAAAAACTCTCGTAGTTAGTGTCTTTGTGAATGGATCAACTAAATTGTCATCGGATGTGATTTTGCATACAACAACATGCCTGCCCTCAACCCAAGGCAAGGCTGGTTCTAGTGACAGCTTGATTGACCGAGCTACTCTTAGTGGTCCACCAAACTCTCCAATGCTAGTTTTATAGCCATTGTAAATGTGCCTCAAACAGTCATAAATGGCTAGTTTTGAGTATTTGCCTATAAATAGCCTCATTTATAACCTTGTTACATAAGAAGAACACCTAGAATAAACATTGTATTAATTTCTGAGTGTTCTATAAGCTTTTGATCAATATTTGAGCTAAACTTGTTAAATATTCTCATTGTGTGCTTGATCATCTTCTAGGTTGTTCTAAATTATATTCTATCAATTTCTAAAACATTTCCAATCATTGTAAACCAAGTGAAATAGGTTTTCAAAGCCTTAGTAAATTCGGGTTTGCTTTGGGTTTTGTAATTCTCCATGTAACATTGGTGGGTTACTTTGGTCAGTCAATCTTCGTGAAAATTGATGGTTGTAAGAAGATGTGGTGAACCTTGGGTAGAAAAACTCATTGTGATTGTACAAGGAGTGACCGTGCTGAAAAGACGATTATGATAGTCGAAAAGGTCGAGTCGAAGACTTTGTTTAGTGACAATAGACATAGGCATATTAACAAACCACTATAAATTATGTTTCCACTTCTTTATCCCTATCTCTTTACATTAATACATTATATTTTATTAAAGTTTATTACATTATCATTTGTGAGTTGTGCATTTAATCTAGTAATTTCAATAATTGTGAAAAAGTTTTACAACTCAATTCACCCCCCTCTTGGGTAGCTATTCTTAGGCCAACAATTGATATTAGAGCAGGAAGCTCAAAGTTATTTTTGAAAATAATTTAACAATCTTAAGCATATCTACTCAAATTTTTTAGAAATATGGAAGGTCATCTTACCACTATACCTCCCTTCTTCAACAAGGATGATTACAATTATTGGAAAGTTAGAATGACAATTTATTTACAATCTGTTGATTATAATCTTTGAGTCATTGTTGAAAATGGTCCATATGAACCTACGATAAAGGTGAAAAATATTTTAGTTCCTTAAAAACCTGAAGATTATAATAACGATGACAAAGGAAAATTGTCATTAAATGCTAAAACTGTAAATATTTTATGTTATGCCTTAGATAGGAATGAATTTAATAGAATCATATCATGTACATCCACACAAGAAATTTGACACACTTTAGAATTAGTTCATATAGGAACAAATCAAGTAAAGGAAACCAAAATGAATTTTGTCCTTCATGATTATGAATTATTTAAAATAGAAGAACATGAGACTATTACCGAGATGTATGCTAGATTTATGAATATTGCTAATGGTCTCAATTCGCTAGGTAGGAATTTCAAAACAAGCAAGTTAGTTGGAAAGATTGTTTGATCCTTACCTCTTTCATGGCATGTCAAAAGGACAATGTTAGAAGAAACGAAAGATTTATTAACCCCTATCTCTAGAAGAGTTGTTAGGGGCTCCATGGCCTATGAAATTTCAAGAAGTCAAGATAAAGAATAAGAAGACATGAAAAAGAAATTTGGAATTTCTTTTAAAGCTTGCACTCTCAAAGAAGAAGTTTCGGATAATGAGGAACCATACCAATGGTAATTGTCAATAAGTACTTCTTGATCCTAGACAACAATGACGATGATGAGGTAAGTGTTTCTAACTATTCTGATGATGGTAATGATGATATTGATGTTAAAGAATTGCATGATGATTATAAAATACTTGCTCTTAAAAATTTGGCACTTAAAAAGAAAGTTTCTATTCTCTTAGATGAAATCAAAGTTCTAAAAAACAAAAAATCTATGAGTGATGCTTTAATAGTTGAGAATGCATCTTTGAAAGAAAAAGTTGATGATTTAGTATAAATCGTTTGAAATTCACCAACAGAAAGAAAAATTTTGATTTAATGCTTGGTGATCAACGTTGTGTTTTAAACAAAGATGGTTTAGGATATAAACCACTTATTGAATAAATATTTCAAAAAGTATTTTGTTAAAAAATCAACTTGTTCTCAAAGTCCAAATTATGTGTGTAAGTATTGCAATCAAGATGGACATTGTTGAGGATGAGCTCGGCGCCACCGCCGAGGAGTCAAACTCCAAGTGGTCGGCCACCCAGCTTGGCAAAGGGTACGTGGAGCTTATAACTAATCTTGATTACGCTAGATGTCTTGTCTGAGGTGCTTCTCAGGTCTCCTCCAGGCCACACCTCACCAGGCTGCCTCCTTAGACTTAGTGCCAGCTCGGGTCAGACTATCTACACTCTAAGTAGACTACTACTCGTCATCACTAACTAACAGATGGCAAACAACTCACCGTCGGATGGGACCTCATCCACCAGCAGAGGGACATGACACTTGTCACTTGCCACCTGACATGTCATGATGTGACACTCGGGTTGTGGGCAAAACCTACCTAACACCCGGTCCAAGTAGTAGCCTATAAATAAAATGCATTTATTGCATTCGAAGAAAAGCATCTTCCTATCTAACCGGTTCTCGACCTCTACCGAGCAACCCTTACCTTGAGCATCGGAGAGCACTTGTCTTGTTTTCTAACCATGCGTTACCTCCGAGGTGTCCTTCGTCTTGTTGTAGGTTGACTAGACCAGGCAGAGGCGAACAGGAAAATGCTGAACACCGTGCGTTGTCGCACGTGGTGTTGGTCTGACACCAAAACTCGGTAAGCATCAATATTTTGGCGTTATAAGGAGGGCCTCGCGTCTTTCATTTAAGAACTTCAGCCATAGCTAGCTCAAAGTCCAAGATGGTAATGCGTGGGAATGCCCGAGACGATGTCGCCCGACAAGAGGGGTCGGGAGATGCATGAAACCGGCATCAAAACCTTGGCAAGCCTAGGGCCCTCCCCTAAACAGGAGGTCTGGATTTGGGGGACAAGGAAGCATGGCCAGGGCCAAACAAGCGCAAGACCCAATCGTCCAAGATCTAATCCGAGAACTCATCGACGTTGTTTGGATACTAACGCAGTAGTGCACAACAAGCTCAACACTAGCCTACACCTAGCCTCTTTCCTCTGACCCTAGTTGACCAGGCTAGAGGACGAGTAGGACGGGATGCTGGTGACCCCAACGAAGCAGATTTTGAGCATTCTCGAGGCTCCACGCACGACGTCTCAGCCAACAATAGACTCGTCCAAGAAGGCCGACTTGGTCCTTAGGCGACACGGGTACCGTCACCTCAATGTTCTCGAGCCTCCGTGTTTGACTGGCTAGGACGTTGAGGAGCACAGTAAAAGCAACAACTTAGGGCAGGTGACCATGTCGAGGGCGGAGCACCCTGTAGGGTCGAACTGCCTGAGGATACGAACAGTCGCTAGTCTGGGAACTACAGCGCCAAATCGACCAGATTCGTAACAATTGTTTTGGCTTGGACGACATAAGTGCCCTAGATCCTCCATTTCCAGATCTAATAATGCGAGCCCCCATGTCGCCTAAATTCAAGGTCCTGCAGATCAAGGCCTACGACGGGACCACGAACGTCGACGAGCACATTGAATTGTTCCAAGGGCACATGCTCCTTCAGTACGCCAGTGATGCGACAATGTGCAAGGCTTTTTTGTTAACCCTCACTAGACCAGTTCGGCAATAGTTCAGGCATCTTGAGCCAGCCTATTACTTCTTTTTGGCAGCTCACTGATGCCTTCTTAGTAGTCTTCTCCACAACGAAGACGAGGAGAAAGGAAATTGCGAGAAAGGAAATTACGTATTTGTACGCCATCAAGCAAGGGGATGGCAACGTTTGAGACTACATCAATAGGTTCATTTGAGCAACTCTCGAGGTCAAGCACATCGAAGATGAGACCTCCAAGTATATTTTTGTAGGGGGTCTCTGAGACGAAAAACTTACTTAGTCCTTGGCCTTCTTGCAACCGAAGACACTTTCACAAATGCTCGGCCATGCTCAGAGGTACAATGATGCAGTGAAGTACATGAAGAGTTGAAGAGAGGAGGCAGGCTCTAACAGAACCAAGAAAGAGAAGAAGCAGAAAAGGCGCCAGAATAGCTAAGTGCCGAGCAGAACAAAAAGCCAAAGAAGGAGAAGAAAGTAGAGAAGCCGAAGACACCAACCGGGAAGTTTCAAAGCTACACCCCCTGGTACCGACAATAGACAAGATGCTCGCTCAAGTGAGCGAAAAAAATCTACTAACACCACCACCTAAGCTCAAGGGTAGTAAAATAACCAGGTATAGGAACCAAACTATGTCCCTCGAGGTCCTTGTCTGCTACCGATGGCCCCTCATCGAAGGAACCACTCGACGAGTCCCCAGAATTGGACGATGGCGGCTCCCTCATCGGCCACACAGATTGGGAAGTGCTTGGCCCCGGGATGTCTACGGTGCTTGGCCTCGCAACAGTAACCTGCTCGGCTGACCGAGGAGGACGAGAGTTTGAAGGGGGATTTATTCTATTGGGTTTCCCAAACCAGCCGTAGAGGGAGAGGATCTTGTTGTTGAGCAAAAATGATTGCTGCCTCCTCGCCTCTGGTTTTTTGAACAGGTCTTCGACCGCCCTAATGACATGGCTCGACGTCCATGGCTTTTTGCTCCATACGTGCCCAATTTTGAAGGTTCTCAGGACACATTGGTCTTCATGGACGGCCTCATTGGCTCGGGCTATGTAGTTGCCCCTGACATAGAACCACTCATACTTCTAGAGTTTATTCGAGTCGAGGTTGCCCAAGATAAAGTCTTTCCTGAAGCCGGTGACATAATACCAGCTGGACTGCCAAGGAAGCTTCTTTATTTTGTAGACCTGCTTAAATGCCTCCCACAGTATCTCAGTACGCCGATAGTACCTCCATAATATATACATCCCGCTCAGCGACCTGTAACTATTTAGGTTAAGCTGCGCAGGGCACACGTTTAGATCATTCAGTGCCCAGTTGAGTAAAGGATGAAGAGGCAAGCACAACCCAACTCAAAAAAACTCCGCGTATAGGGTAATACACCCCTCTGGTGGAGTCAAAAGGGAGTTGCCCTCCTTCGGCACGATGAGGATGACGTCGTCCGGGATGTCGAACACGGCGCGCAGGTCCTCCAGTTGAGACTCTGTCATGACGTTGGTGTATGCCGCTGCAGATGTCTGCCCTGGCTGAGTAATCCGATAAGCAGTCACTCCTTGGACTCGAGTGACCCTGATCCTTTCATCTTCTAGGGGGCTCTCAGCCGGTTTTGCCTCCTGGGCTCTCTGCTCTTCGTTGGAGATGTCCACGGTTACCTTGCCAACAACCGGGACAGGGGCCCAAGGATCACGACCGGAGGTGCCCGAAACATCAGCTACGGTCCTCCAGCCCAGCTCGCTCCTGGGCAGTAACTCAGGATGTGCCGACGATTGTTACTCTGATATATGGGTTCTCGCCCTGTATGGACTTTCAGGGCACTCTCTATCGAGCAGGTTGAGGAACTTTTGCTCGGGAACAATCTGGGAGTCGACCCTCAGTATTTCGGCTAACCGGTCAACTTCGTCCTTCTCTGAGGAAAAGTTCTCAATGTCAATTTGCACAGAAGGTGTATCAGCTTCAGGACTGCTTTCCGACGAGGAAATATTAATATTCTGGGAATCCGACAAGTTACTCATTTTCTCCTATTCCTTAGGAAATTACTTGTTCGAGCGTGGAACAGCTTGGGAACAAAGAGTTCTTGGGCTGTTAACTATAGCTTGACAACTAAAACTCAAGAACAAGGAGAAATTACTTTGATCGCGTGTGGAAATTCTTAGAAAAAAAGGGCCTATTTATAGCCATTTCAGGCGAGAAACCTAGGAGCAAAAAACGAAGAGGCGCGATCATTACACCTGATAGGCGGCACAGTCGATCGTAGACTAACTCGTGTCCCCTGAAAATCCACGCAACCCTTCATCTCTCACTGCCTCAGAACACCGGTTGACCCTCTATTCTAAGCCGACCTCACCCACTAGGCACAGTCCATCTGGCCGAACACCGACCAGGTGAACTAGGGGGCTTCTATTGAGGGTGAGCTTGGCGCCACTGTCAAGGAGTCAAACTCTAGGTGGTCAGCCACCTAGCTCGACAAAGGTTATGTGGAGCTCATAACTGACCCCGATTATGCTAGATGTCTTGTCCGAGGTGCTTTTCAGGGCTCTTTCGGGCCTCACCCTACCAAGCTACCTCCTTGGACTCAATGCTAGCTTGGGTCAGACTATCTACACTATAAGTAGACTGCTACTTGCCATCACTGGCTAATAGATGGCAAACAACTCACCGTTAGATGGGAGCTCATCCACCGACAGAGGGACATGACACTTGTCACTTGCCACCTGACATGCCATGATGTGACACTCGGGTTGTGGGCAAAACCCACCTAACACCTGGTCCAAGTAGTAGCCTATAAATAAGATGCATTTATTGCTTTCGAAGAAAGGCATCTTCCCATCTAACAAGTTCCTAACCTCTGTCGAACAACCTCTGCCTTGAGCATCCGAGAGCCCTTGTCTTGTTTTCTAACTATTCCTTGCCTTCGAGGCATTCCTCCTCTTGTTGTAGGTTGACCAGACCAAGCAAAGATGAACAAGGAAGAGCTGAACATCGCGCACTGCCGCACGTGGTGTTGGTCCAACACCGAAACTCGGTAAGCATCAACAGGCATACTTCTTCTTATTGTTATATTAAGAAAAGTACATTTTTTGGAGTCAAATAAAGATGGATTCTAAAAGGCTCCAAGACTATTGAAATTGGACCCAATGCCATGTGGGTATCAAAAACCAAAAATTAATTTATTTTGTAGTAAGAACGAAAAGATTCTTAGATAAAAGAGAATTGCATCATATGACAAAGAATCGTTCACATGAATTTGCAAATACCACAAAAGTTGTCAAGGAACAAAAGAAGGGCTAAATGCATTTGTATGAAACATGGTCTGATTGTTGGCCCAAGGTTTCAATCTAAAAGAAGGTTATGTGTTTCTAACTCAATCTATTTGTCGTTTGAAATCTTTGTGGAAAATTAGTGGATATCTCTTATGTTATCTTCTCATTGAATTTGAATTTGATGCTTACTGTGTTATGGTAAATTTTGTGATATTTGTTTGTTCTTTAATCATTTATACATATTTAATTTACTTATGATATTACATATCATATTTGTTTAAAATCGTTTATGGATCATTTATATCATCTTCTAACCATTCATATTGGATGCTCAAATTTTTCTTATGTAGCGTTTTTATTGTTCATATGTTATGTTTAATTATTTTATGAATGTTCAAAATTATTTTTAGATTTTTTTCGTTTTAAAAATTTTGAAAAGGAAAATCAGTTGCGATATTAGCTACAGTTTTAGCACCCTGGTCGATTAAGGTACACACAATACAGTCGACCAGATTGTTGGAGAGTCCATCTTTGGACCCAGCCTGACACAACTTTAAAAAGAGAAAACCTAATCTTTGTAAAAGTTTTCAATTTTGCAACCAATCTGACCTTCTCTCCTTATAAATCCAAACTTTTCTTTGATTTTTGAAAGCTCAGTGATTTTTTTCTTACAAATTTCTTGAGCATTCCATCAATGGTAGGACGTGGCGAATCCTCTAGGTGTCTAGGCAAGCAACCGACAGTAGGCAATAGAGAATTTTGTCAAAGCTAATCTATGATCCTAATATTTTGAATCCTATTACTTGCACAATTATGAAATTATAGTTCATAAAAAGATTGTGGATGGAAGGATTGTCATATTTAATGATATATAGTTGTTAAATCTTATAAGG
>CAMOHE010050701.1:0-32358 GCA_946598075.1 Artocarpus hirsutus | reverse complement strand
AAACCTAATCTTTGTAAAAGTTTTCAATTTTGCAACCAATCTGACCTTTTCTCCTTATAAATCCAAACTTTTCTTTGATTTTTGAAAGCTCAGTGATTTTTTTCTTACAAATTTCTTGAGCATTCCATCAATGGTAGGACGTGGCGAATCCTCTAGGTGTCTAGGCAAGCGACCGGTAGTAGGCATACAAATTTCTTGAGCATTCCATCAATGGTAGGACGTGGCGAATCCTCTGGGTGTCTAGGCAAGCGACCGGCAGTAGGCAATAGAGAATTTTGTCAAAGCTAATCTATGATCCTAATATTTTGAATCCTATTAACTTGCACAATTATGAAATTATAGTTCATAAAAAGATTGTGGACGGAAGGATTGTCATATTTAATGATATATAGTTGTTAAATCTTATAAGGTGTTTGGCAAGGTGGTTAGAACTATTGGTTAAAACTGTTTTTACTGTAATATATAAGAACTTTACACTATAACAACTTTTTTATTATTAATGTAGCATGTACGAGCTTTATACTATTCATAAATGAGATTATGATTAGAACTGAGCTTGTCAAACAGGGCATTAGAGTCATTTTTGAATGTCAGAGATTGTTGACTTTAGTTGAATCCAAAAATTGGGTCTATCCTAGACAAGTGAGAATTTTCTATGCCTAAATTAATGCAAACCCTAAAAATGTCACCATTACTTGTTAGTTAAAAGGAAAAACAGTTGAGCTTACTCCTGATTCACTGAGTCAAACCTTTTAGATTTCCAATGATGGCATCCCTGTTAGGTCTCTATATGCTTTTCGTGCTGCATTTCCTGACCTTATTATTTTGCAGCACCTTATGAATGATCTTGCAACAATTTTTTCACTAAAACCACCTATACAAAATTTGCCTCTTAAAACATGTGTGCTTCATCATATCATTTCTACAAACTTCATTCCAAAAGCAAATCACAAAAATGAGCTTACCAAAGTAGACATATCCCTATTGTATTGTCTCCTATCTAATACTCGTGCCAATGTCTATCATATCATCCTCCATCGCATAATTGATGCGGCTAGTATTCCATCGGAAAATGCTTTACCTTTTGAACAATTGCTTACTCATATCTTTGAGTACTTTGAAGCTTCTTTTTTTTTCGAGAAACAGACAGAAAAGAGCCAGATATCCGCTCATACTTTAATGATTTGTCTCTCAAGAAAATAGGATGTACTTTAAGAAATGGAATCTGTATGGTAGAGAAGCTTTGACTCCTGTAGCAGATAAGGATGAACAACAGGAAATTGCTTAAGCTGAAGCACATTTTACAATGGAAGAAGACACATCTTCCCAAGACCATCTTACTAGTTCTTCTTCTCGGTCTACTTATCAGTAAATCATCTCCAGACTAGACAGCCTCGAGTCCAACCTTGCCGCCTATCATGCTCACATAGATGAGCAATTGCTACCTATAAAGTACATATGAGCAATTCTCTTAGCTTAGCAACGCCATGGGTAGCATATTAGAGGAGTTTAGGTGATTCAATATACGAGGACTGCCTCCATTGTGATTTGATGTTTTGACTTTTATGTTATTTCTTTGTTTCAATACTTTGATATGTTTTGCACTCTAACGTTTTGTATCATTTTAGGGCTTTATGAATCTTAAATTTCACATAAATTTTTAATTTCATTATGGTTTGATTGTAGGCATTGCACTACATTGTTTTTCCTTTCATATAATTAAATGCCTTGAATTATTTATTTGTCTTATTAATTGTATGCTTTAATATTTGCATAACTTTATTCAAAACAGGATAAACTATCATGTAAAGGAAGCTTTTGCTTCTCTAATAAATAGTTTTGTTCCTATTTAATGCAAAGGAAATTATGTGTAAAACTTTAAATTGAGATTATGTCTATTTTGTTCATAATATATTTCCTCAAATTTTCATGAATTAAGGGGAGTAGCATTATGCTTAACAGGAAGAGAAAGAGTTAAAATTGATTGCTTTGCATTATTGTATTCATGTTCAAGGAAGCTAACTCCTTTGATGCAAGGGGAATCGTGTTTTTTAGTTTTAACTAAAGAATATTTTTGTATAATACATTTGGATTGAGATTGAGGCTCTCCAGACCAAATCTCTTAAGATTTCATACATTAAGGGGCAGTTTTGGATTTCTCTTCAATATGCATTTGTAACTCATGCATATATTAAGGAGGAGTCTAATTCATTTTGACAAGGGGAGTTTATACTCGAAGAAACTTGATTTGTGATTTTTTTTTTTTTTGGCATATGTGCTTACTCTATGCTTTTTTAAAGTCTTGTTGTTTTCAAGGGAAGATAAGCATATGATTTGATATTGCTCTCATCTTATGCATCCTTTCTATTTTAAATTCTTCAACCTTTTTTGCTAATGCCAAAGGGGGAGAGAAAAGATTGATTGATTTAAAAGATTTTTTTTTGTACAATTCTATTTCAAAAGTTTTATTTCTAGCATAAGCAATCAATTGTTTGTCATCATCAAAAAGGGTGAGATTGTTAGCTCCAAGATTTCAAAGGAAATATTTATTTTTATTTTGATGACAACAAACAATTAATTGTTTAAATGCTAATAGTTTATTTTGAGTGTTTAGAGCCATTTAGTGTTATTATTTTAGTATCACAAGATAATCGAAAGGATTTTCTATTAAGACTTGGAAGAAATTAATGTGAAGACAGATAAAAATACTGAGAGCTTGAAGATTGAAGAAATGGCATCAACAAGCATGAAGAATATGTCTAAAGTTTTATTTCTAAGCTTGTATGATGTTGGATCATGCACAAGAAATTTATCAAGTTTAATTGGTTCAAATCTTGATTTATATTTAAACTTGATTTCGAAAGTTTTTAATAGTTTTCTAACTTAAGTTGAAAATATTTGAAGTCTTGAAACTATATTCCAACTTGTTTTGACATAATTCTATTTATTTTCAAAACTTAGAATTGTTGTTTGAATATTTCAAATTTGGTTTTGAACATAAAAATCGTTCAAATGAATAAATTGCTTTTAAACAAATTTTTGAACAAACAAAAAAGGGCACCAAGCTTGCTGACAAGCCTGGTAGACTAGACTATACATACCCCGGTTGACCGGATCGGCCCAGGCAGGGCTGGTTCCAATGGCAGCTTGGTCGACCTAGCTACTCTTATAGCGGTCGACCGAACTCTCCAATAGCTAGTTTTATAGCGCCATTGTAAATGTGCCTCAAACGATCATAAATGGTTAGTTTCAAGTATTCCACTATAAATAACCTCATTTATAACCTTGTTACATAAGAAGAACACCTAGAATTAACATTGTATTAATCACTAAGTGTTCTATAAGCTTTTGATCAATATTTTAGCCAAACTTGTTAAATATTTTCATTGTGTGCTTGATCATCTACTATGTTATTCTAAATTGTATTCCATCAATTTCTAGGAGTTAAGAGAGAGAGTGCTTAAACATTTCCAATCATTGCAAACTAATTGAAATAGGTTTCTAAAGCTTTAGTAAATTTGGATTTACTTTAGGTTTTGCCAATCACTGTGTAAAATTGGTGGGTTACTTTGGTTAATCAATCTCTATGAAAATTGATGGTTGTAAGATGGTGTGGTGAACCTTGGGTAGAAAAACTCACCATGATTATACAGGATATGATCATGCCAGAAAGACAATCATGATGGTGGAAAAGGCCGAGTCAAAGACTTTGCTTGGTGACAGTGGACATAAGCATATTACCGGACCTCTATAAATCTTGTTTGCATTTTTCTATCCCTATCTCTTTACATTAATGCATTTATATTTTGTTCAAGTTTATTATGTTATATTTGTGTGTTGCATTTACTTGTGCGTTTAATCTAGTAAATTCCAATAATTGTGAAAAAGTTTTAAAACCCTATTCACCCCTCTCTTGGGAAGCTATTCTTGGGCTAACATATTTCTTATGCTTTTATGGTTGGGAGCCTCATGTACACTTAGATCTGTACAAGATCTGACATAGCTGTTGCAATAGGAATATTGAGCAGATTTCAAAGTAATCCAAATATGTAACACTAGAGAATGTTGGCCCTAAGGTTTCATTACCTAAATTAAGTATATTTTTATGGTTACAAAAAAATTTTGACTACTAATTGCTAATCAATTTCTTGAGTTTTGTTAAGCTTGTTTCAACTATATTTTTTTCAACACGAACAATAAAAAAGTTTGTGCAACTTGAAGATTGAGAAGAAATATTGAAGAATTATAAGAACTTGCCTCTATAGGTGTATTCATATTTTTAAGTTTTGTAATTTATGCGTGAAGTACTCCTTAATTTGTTTCAATTATGTAAGCTCAAATCACACACTCACTTATATTTCATGAGTTTTAAAATTACATTGAAGTATATATGATATTGAAACATATTTTTCTTAGTTTTTAAATTATTTTTATTCTCTTAAGAAGATATTTTCTTAAGTGTTTAAATAGCATTTTTAGACTTGCCTTATGTGTTTTAAACTTGTATTCACTTCATTTTATCAAGGTTTTAGAAAAACAACATTTTAAACTAAGTTTAGGAGTAGCTAAGTCTAGCAGGACTGGCCTATTAAAAAACAAGGCATAAAACCTATCTTTTAGGTGCTTTGATTGGCTTGTTGGATTTTCTTACTAGCTCCTTGTACTGCTCTGCTATTCTTTTGATCATTGGTTCAATCTATTTTCATTTTTAAAATCTGACCTATCAAACTTTTTTACCGGCCTTGCGGACATCATTTAACGACTAGTTTTTTAACCATTAGGGTTCTAGCTCCAACAACTCTTTTGAGATAAAAATGGTTTTTAAGGTCTTTCTAAGCATAAAATTCTTATAAATACCATTCCAAGCTAGGGATTCATGATAAGAAGTATTCTTTGAGAAAATTCATGCATTGTTGCAATCATAAGCATTCATTCCTTCATTCATTGTTTGAGCTTACATAATTCATATGTTTCAAAGAGTTGCTCACACATTCTATTTGATCCATTACCTTATATTCATCATTGTGAGAGTTTCTTTTTGAGAGTGAACAAAAATATCATTAAATTCATTTAATTGATAGGTTTCCAACCTTTTTAATTGGGGTTGATACCTAATCTCTATGTAAAATTGATAATTGTTGTGGTATTGTTGAGCTTTGGATAGAAAAGTCATCATTCGTACATGGTGTGATCGCATCGAAAGACGATCATGATAGCATAAGAGACCGGTCAAACTATGCTTAGTGTCAATAGACATACGCTTATTATTGAACCACTATAGGTATTATTTGCATTTATCTCTCCTTACTCTTTCATATTATTACAAATCAAATTTTTATCAATATCTTACTTTGATTATTTTAGTGAATTTGATAATTTGCTATAAGTATCTTGGTTTATTATTTGTTCTTCCTATAGTTGTGCCTTTAGTTATATTGGTATTTATTTTTGTTGTTAATTTTTCAATAATTTCAAAAAAAAAAAATATTGAACACCTAATTCACCTTCTCTTGGTAGTCATTTTTGGGCTAACAAAAAGCTACAAAGAAAGTCATGCGATAACTTCATAGAACTAAGGACTATAAGCTTGCATTTAGACAATTTGATCACTTGGAGGTAATTAGATATTCAGATTCTGATTATGCTTGTTGCCTTGATTCTAAAAAGTCGACAATTTGATATGTCTTTTTATAAACTAGAGGAGCCATTTCATGGAGAAGTAGCAAACATTGGTTGCTTATTCAACGATAGGCATAGTTTGTATCATGCTTTGAAGAAACCTCACACGCCATTTGGTTAAGGAGTTTCATATTAGGCCTTCAGATTGTTGACTAGATCTCTAAGCCATTAAGAATTTACTGTGACAACTCTGCTGCAATGTTTTTGTCCAAGAATAGTAAAAGCAAGAGTCGTAGTAAATATATGGACATCAAGTATTTAGCTATTAGAGAACATGTCAAGTCTTGGAAGGTGGCTATTGAACACATCTATATGAAATTGATGATTAAAGATCCCTTAATGAAGTTTTTATTGCCCAAGGCTTATAAGGAACATGTTGAACATATGGGACTCAATTCTATTTTGTAAAATTCATGAAATTGAGACATTTTTAAATTTGTATTTGCATTTTGGTCAATACGAAAAATTCTAGTTTTTTCAAAGATTGTATTCCAATTTTGATTTTATACATGAAGGTTAGAGACTTACAATACGGAGGTTGAGCATTTAGAAACACATTCATAAAGGTATGCACTATATATGGTTTTCATTCAAAAGAGAAAATTATATTTTATAGTACATGGAAGGTAATACTTACTTTTAAAGGACCTATTGCCGTGACTCATATAATTTAAACTTTTTTTTGCTTGGGTTTAGGATAATATTGAGGAAAAAACTTTTGGTTATGTATTAATATACATAATATGTGGCTAATAGGCCAAGTAGGAGAATGTGGACTTTTGAGTTGCATTTGCAAGTTATCTCCTAAATAACTGATATTAATATACCCTATTATCTCATTTGAATAAGTTTAATATTTAGTGTTATTATACATAACTATGTGGTTTTAAATGTTTATTTATATCTCAATTTATTTTAAGAGTTAATTCCATCTTTACTTTTCCCATGTTTTGATAGTAGGAAATTACGGATAGGAGCCCATCTACTCCTATATATCTTCCTTGATGGGAATAAGAATATGCAAAAATAGATAAATTAAAATAAAAATAAAAATTAAAGAAATTGGTCTCTAGTTTGTAAAAGAGCATGAGAATGATATCTTTACATGGATATTAGGTCTTGTATATAGTAGCTAAACTATCCCTAAAATTGCTCCTAACAAGCTTTAAATTTGATTGTTATGACTAGAGATATGATCTATATTGCTTCAGTTTTTAATTTTATTTTTGAAAATTTCTAACATTTCTTTCTCTTTTTTTTTTTGAATGGAAAGACTTTTTTTTTTTGGTTTTTCATAGCTTTTTTGTCCTTTTTTAACTCTTTTATTTTTATTCTTTTGTTTTCCATACTTTTTAAATCCTGAATCTTTTTCGAAATATATAAAGAATGGATATGTTGTTGGGATTGGCGCTTTTAAAACATGTTGTTTAATCCCAATTGGACATTATGAGAAATAAAGAATTGCATTATTAATAGATAATATTTTTTTTCATATTCTCTATGCTATATATGCTAATATATATGTATGCCAATATCATGAAGGTTCCAATATTTGTAAAAGTCTATAATCATTTCTATAAAATATTCATGATACAAAGGATATGATTATGTGTACTTGGTACAAATTTTGGTTTACAATCAATAATTAGACACTTTAAAATTTTGGTTGACAATCAATAATTAGACACTTTATCTTACTTAAGATTATGATGTTGTTTACTCCCAAATCAATAGAATAATCTTATCCAGATTATAGTAATGGTGATTACTAGAAAGAGGCATCAGTGTGTTTGAAATACATTAAATCTGGATCAAGATAGATTTTAATTTCTTGTGTAATTTCGTAATAAGAAATTAGAATTCTATCATTTTAATCATTTTATGGACCTTACCTTAATCCTAAGGTAAATAATAGGCTCATATTTATCTATTATGTCTTTTGATTGCCAATAAGTGAGATCTCTAACATCCATGATCAATGACTAGGTATATTGGAGATATACTAATATAGTTAGCTAAGAACGTTACTCATAGATAGGAAATCTACAACTCCTATAAGATATGAGGTTAAGATAATATTCTCATGAGTATTAATTCAAAAACTTGAATGTAGAGATCTCGTTGTTTGATATGGGATATCAAACATTACCCAAATCCTTGTTTATGATTTATTCATAAAAGGTCATCCATTAGAGAATTAGCAAAACTTATGGACAAAGAAGTAATTAGAGAAGTTGCACATAAAACTATGAACCTAGTTTTAATTATGATATTATTGTGGAGGATATTATCATATGATAAATGATTATATCAATGGACAAGCTTATTGTCAACATTTATGTTTAAGGTTTCATATAATTATGTAAATAATTTAAGAGTGCAACCTTGGCTTTTGATAGTGACACAAATAGGATAATTATCAGTATTAATTATGAGATAATTAAATTATAAATAATTATTGAAGCTTAAATTATATATGTCCATTAGGTCCTCGTGCTAGCTCCATAACATTCTTTCAAATAGATCAATGGAAATTTTCTTGGATTTATTTTGTCTATAGAGGTAAAATGGCAATTTCACGCAACACTCCACATGGACTGTGTGGTGTCATACACTGAAACTCTAAGAGTCCAGTTGGTGCCACATCTATGATTTTAGAAGACAAATATCTTGCAATATATTTGTGTAATCTATTTGTTATCTTGTTGTAGGAAAATGTCTTTTTTAAAAGTTGAAATAGATGCTACAAGTAATTATTTGAATGATGTGATAATTTAAAAAATATTTATTTTAAAAGTTGAAATAAATAATATCTCATTTTGAACCACAATTGGATCTCAGACAGATATTGGATAGATATAGAATCACATTAAATCAAGTAGTTGAGAAACGTATCATTCTCTTATTAGAGAGATGACAGATCATGCCTAATAACCCTAGTGGTAGGCCTAATTTTCTCCTAGAAAATCTCTTAGGAGATTTCATTCTAACTACCTAGCAATGTATCTATAAATAGACCTTGGAGGTTCTATTTTCTACAAACTTTTCTCTGGCTTCCATCTAGTATTGCTATCTCCTTTAGAGTTTAAAGAACCTTAGTCGAGAAGAAAGGTTGGAAGGACATATTGAAGAAATAATCCAAGAGATCTCACCGGTGCCCACACAACAGTTGATCTAGAAGAAGGGGAATAGCAAGGAAGATTAGAAGGTTTTAGAACATTTGATCATCCAAAGCTATTGCCAAAACCATAAGTTTATATTTTATTCAATTATTGTATGTAGTATTATGAGAAGGATCCTGCAAGTTTAATAAAAAATTTAAAATCCTATTTTGCTGTGTTTAACATGATTTTTTTGGGCCTAACCCAACATATGTAATAATTGCTCATTCTATGACCGTTATAACATTAAGTTTTAGGTGTTTTATTTTGAGCTCGTTTGACATTGTTTCTAAAGGTTCCTTTTAGTTTAGACAAAAGGGACCTGATGGATTCATATAGATTAAGCTCCTATAATTATAAAATGACATGTCCTCGATATGCTCATTTTACAATTATCAACTCTAAAGCTACTCCACTAAAAATTTAGAGCTTCAATCTTGAACTACACAAATTGCGAAACTGCAATAAGTTTTTCGTCCATGACATATCATGATATGCAACATCCCTATAGGATTTTCATCATCACTTTTTCCCTTCCTAATTATATCTATCTTATGTTCTTTTATCTTACTATTGGAATACTTACTATTCATAATTAATACAAAAAATATACTATTCGGTTACACACATGTATCCAAATGGTTGAATGCTCTAGTTTTTCAATTATAGGATAATGTCTATACATAAGAGAATATCATTAACTCTACATCTTTGCCAAAGAGCCATGGATTTCATAGATATGAATAATGAGACATCATTCAAAAGTTAGATATTCAACGTACCAGTACTGCATATCTTAATTTAATTTAAGGTGTCACACTTTGGTGCATTAAAAGACATAAGTCAAGAATACATACCCATTAATTCACTTTAGGATTAAGATGCAACACATATGATTGTCTATAATGAATTTATTTATTTAAATAGAATTATTAATCAAATCAATTTATCTTTAGCTCCGATCTAATATATCGTCAGTAATGACAATACACTAATGTCTCTACTCTTGGAGTCCCACTCCGATGACTAAGACAAGTCATCTCTCGTTAGGGGTATAAACAACATAACAATCTTAACATGAATAAAACACCCAAGTTTATTCCTTTGATTGTAGATTTTTTATATTTAGACTATTACCTTAAGATTCATATCTTCAACATAATCTATCTATTATATGCATGATCTTAAAGGTTTAAAACAATATCCTTAAACTTTAGTTTACTTATCATACATTCAACATAAAATGAACATAATGAGCACAATTTGATATATAACATAGATAATAATTCTATATTGATCAAATGTTTCAAAAAACAATTACATCATTGAATCCTTAAGACATTAAGTCTAACAGAGAGGAGAGGCAATCGATAGTCGTGATGATGCTGAGGGATGTAAAGATCTCACTCTAGTGAGTGACACATAGGTCGTCACCAATCTAACTCGTCGACCTTTGTTCACTTGTGCCATTGGAGAGAAGCAAGAGAGAGCAGGAAAAAGAGCTCCATTGCAACTGTGCTAAATAGGTCCAGACGATCAACATGATTCGTAAGCACCACGACGTGGCCTCTTAACGACACCGAAGGTGGCAAAACAACAGCAGCAATGATGCTACAATTTTGAGAAACAGAGCCGAAAAGAGACAAAGAGGGAAGAGAATAAGACTAAGGTTTCTATTGTAAGGAAGGAAAAATTTGAGGAATTAGGGTTATTTTTATAATTTTCTCTTACTTGAAATGTAAATACACATCTAGTTTGACCTATTCATCAAACTTTTCTAAATCTTGACTTACTAACTTTTTTTTCTTATTGTTATTTTGGCCTATTCTTCTCATCCTCCCTCTATTCTATGGTATTCATTGAATATATATATATATATAAAAGATGAAGAGTGGTTGAAATGCTTTCTCCATTTTGCCCCGAATAAAGGGAAGGAAAAAAAAAAAAAAAGAACTTTTTCAAGTTTTTTTTTTTTATCTATCAAATCTCAATATTCATCTTGACCCCTAGGAATGAAAACATTTTGCACTCCCCCTTACATTCTTAATTCGTAAATTGTCATAAAATTTTCCTCCGTAAGCAAGAACACTAAAGATCTCGTCAGCTTCTCTTGCTCTGCCATGGAATTACCCCTAAACAGAGCCCTAATTCCAACACATATTTTCGTACTCTTCGTCTTTCCATTCGAATTCGTCAAGCCCTTTTGCATTTATGCTTTGTTAACGCTGATCTAGGGCAACAATTTTGACGTACTCTACAATTTGAAGGAACGACAACAATGGATTCCGACGAAGAAGACTACGTTTTCTACGGCACGCCGATAGAGCGGGAGGAAGAGATCACCAGCCGCAAGAAGAAAGCGGTCGCCGAGGCCTCTGGTCAGCTCCGAACCCTCCCTTCTTGGAAGCAAGAGGTATTTCAACTTTTCCTGCGGATTTTCCGTTTGGTTCCTGAGAAATTTGGAGAAACTGAAATGAAACGAGTGATTTTTAGTTTAATGAGCATTTCGTATGTAGTGGAGTAAGTGTTAGAGCTCGTTTATAGTGCGCATTATACTTCATTTACTTTCCGAGAAATTAGAGGAAACAGAAACGATAAGGGAATCCCTTCTTCAACTGATTCGAAATTTTCGTTGCTGTTCCGTATTTTGCAAGGACACTGTTTGGTTGTGTTGTTTTTGCCTTAGTATAATGGTGAAGAAAAAAAGGAGAAAACAATGACGTTTGTGAGAAAATAAGCATATGAACAGTAGTGAGGAATCTCTGGTTCTGATGTGAATTAGAGTAAATTTGGCTTTTTTCAGAATCTAATGAACTCACTAAGACTATGAGATTATGTGGTTTCTCCTAATTTTCACGAGAAAGATGATGGGAGAAATTCTGAAAACTGGCTTCATTTTACGAGAAAAATACACTGATTGTTAGTACAATAGTAGCAATACAACTTTTTGTAATGAAAATAATCTATTATTAACCTATTTTTATGAACCGGTTCATAACCTATTGATAGCCTCTGTAGTGGTTACCACGTATTTAAAACCCATTTTCGTATTAATGAGGTGTTTTATTTTACACACAGCCCATTAAAACGCACTCTGACCCTGCAAAGGGCTTCAGTGGCGCGAGGAGTGTGCATGCCTGCAACGCAGAATCTCCAAGTTGCATCACTATCCCGGTGCTTCAGGTCATTAAACCCTTACACCTTGGTACCGGTCCTGGGATGTGGCCTGGCGAGACTGCGGGCCCAGAGCCACGCAACCTGCCCCTCCCTCAAACCCCCCAAAGGTTTTGATGGTGGAGGTGGGGAGAGAGCATGCCGCTATGGATAGTCGGCGTGTAGTCTCACACACCATCCAGTTAGTGCTGTGAAGCACCCGAAGACTGGGCCCATCGTTGGAATTGATGTGGGTGTGTACGTATTAATGAGGTATTGATAGCCTATTCTAACAAAATGCATTGGTTGCCTATTCTAACTGTTAGATACTAACATTGAGAAAAAACACACATATTTTAACATCTTCAACAACTATTTCTTTGGTTTTACTGTCTCCAGGTCAGAGATGAAGAAGGAAAAAGAAGATTCCATGGAGCATTTACGGGAGGGTATTCTGCTGGGTATTTCAATACAGTGGGCTCAAAAGAGGGTATAGTTTAAGCTTATTTCTTTGAACTTTGAAGAAATATGTTATGTTCTTTTTCTGAGAAATTTATTACTTAGTGACCTGAATTATGTCATGCGAATGTGCAGGGTGGACGCCACAGTCATTTGTATCATCCCGGAAGAACAGGGCTGAAGTCAAACAGCAGAGCATTTTGAATTTTTTAGATGAAGATGAAAAAGCTGTACGTTTATTTGTGCATTACCTTACTAGTATTACGTTTTAGTCCCTGTCCATTGTTTATTTGTTTTGCTTGAAACTTACCAGTTTTAGCCAAATGTGTATCAATTAAATATATTATACATATTGTACGTGGTTTGAACTATTGGAATCTTGGCCTGAATCTGTTGAAATCTTTTTTTTTTTTCCAAATTATATCAAAATAAATATAACTTGGACAAATTAAGACAGTGATTTGGAGTCGAACTATAAAAATGAAACCAAATTATTCTTATTGAATGTGGCCTCTTCTCTTTCTTATGTCTCTAAATTTGTGGATATAGTAAAATTTGGGTTAACTTGGATTAGATTAATACATTTCTTTGTTCTGGCTTAGCTTAAAAAAAGAGGATATATGGACAGAGCTTGGAATTTTGAGCCTTTAGGGCAGAATGATGTGTGAATGGAAACACACTAAGGTAACGTGTAATGTGAATCCATATTCATCCCAAAAGTGTGGTTGAATTAATAGAAGTGGAGAAAATACAAGAGAGGAAGACAAGTTTAGAGTCTTGTTTGGTGATGAGCTTCTGTTATGGTTTGTCAAGGGAGTTTGCAGTGTAACTTAAATATTGTTGTTTGTTGTTTGTTAGAAGCAGTTAGTTAGAAAATTTGCAGTATAAACTATAAATAGGAGGATTAATAGCTAATGAGCATTAGGAAGGAATTAGTTGGGAATTTGGACTTTGGAAACCAAGTGGAGAGACAGATAAGACTTGAGAAATCTTGTCAATAAAGTGGATTCTTCAGTACTTCTACTTGATCCTCTTCCTTACAAATTAGGGTTTCCTATAAATTGTATAATTTGGATGGTTCATTGTGGAGAGGAATAGAGAGGAGCGGATACTGTAGAAGCCTGAATCTGCTCTGTGCGAAGAGTTTTTCTCCAAGAGAGGATAGAATTGGTGAAAATGATAATTGTATTTTGTGTCTTGACAGTTTTGTTTAGACCTTCAACATAATAAAAACTAAGAATGTCCCTTCTTTGTAGATTTCTCTTGTTCTCTTCACTGCATATCCAGACAAGAAAACAACAATTAAAAGTTCTCTTTCAACCTCTTGTATTTTTTTCTCTCCTGTATCTTTGCTTACTTGAAAGTGATAAGATGTATTTTCTTATAATGATAATGAAGGAAAATGAAATTCACATGAAGCTTAGCTTCACGATTTCCTCTTTATTGATAGAGCATATTACCATTTTGAACATACATTTTATCCAATATCAAGGGGGGAGTGTCCACTGAAATTATGGAATATCTTAGTTTTATACTTTAAGTTTCTAAATCAAGTCTGATAAATCTCGTGTACTTATTGTAGGAACTGGATGGTCAATCCTTGGGTACATCCTCACAGTTTGATACATTTGGATTCACAGCTGCTGAACTTGCTCGCAAACAAGCTGAGAAGGAACAAAAGCAAAGGTAAGTGTTTATAATAGTGGAGTATTCGATTGCTTATTATTTATGGCAGTGGCTTAATAACTTCTACTGAGTCCTTACGTTAGCTGCGAAACTTAACTTATAGAGCATCGAAGATAAAGATGGTTGCTTCTAGTGGTGGAAGTTTGTATTTATTCGTTGTAAGCTACAACCTTATCCATTTTGATGAAAAATTGAAAATTACCTTTTCCCTTGTGCTTGGCTTCATGCAACATAAGTGTTTGATATTCCACCATGATTTGATTTGAGATTTTTGTAATTATTATAGGAAATGTATACCAAATTCTTTATTGTGTCGTGTGAGGGCAATGTTTGGATTTCCATTTGTGGAATGGATTGATGATAAAAGGGCAACATATGATGTGTAACTGTATACATCTGTTTCTTCTTTCTATATGCTTTTGCTGCTGAACAACTCGCTCATTACTCTATTAATTCTGATCATATATTATCACTATCTACTCTATTTGCCTTTTCTTTTCACCTAATGATGAAGAGGGTAACAATATTTGGGTGTCTATATCATTCTATGCTAGTGTTTTACTTGTCCTTGCAAGTCTTCTATTTTCTGCTTGCTTTAGCCTTTTGCTTTCTGTTTAAACATGTTCCTACTTGATTTAAATTTTTTCTTGATACAGTACTATTCTTCTTCTTCCTTTTTTTTTTTTTAAAAAAAAAAAAGAAGAATACAATACCATTCTTTGTATTAGAGCATTATGAGTATATTTCTTGCTTCGTTATATTTTTTCTTTTTTCATGTTTTTCAGACCATCAACCATTCCTGGACCAGCACCAGATGAAATTGTTCTTCCAGCCACGGAGTCTATAGGTTTATTTCATTTAATTTTTGAGATTAGTGGTTACGAAAATTATTTTCCCAGCGCAAATTGTGATTTTTTCAACTGTTTGCCCTTTTGATTAGGTGTAAAATTGCTGTTGAAGATGGGGTGGAGGCGTGGTCGTTCAATTAAGGATTCTCATGCTGATTCAATTTATGGTATTTTTTTCATTCCAAGATTTCTTCCAAAGATATGGTTTTACGGCATCTTTTAGGGTTGGTCCACTTCTAGATTTTGATCTTCATGGTCCTATAAAGGGGCCTAAACTTGTTGCAACTGTCTTGCCTAAAAATAGTAGTTGTTGCTTTACGATTTTTGAATTTCTTCCTTTGTCAATTTAAACGCTTGCTTGCGTGGTTATCGTTTTCACTTCAGAAGGCTTCCTTCTCTTTTTGTATGATATTGTGCATGTGAAAAAAATTGTCAGAATGCCAGGGCTACGATACCTACAGCAACTATCCATTTTTGTGCATTGCTTTTGCTGGGACTGGGACTCATGTTTCCTTGGACCTCAAGGACTTGTAGGGATGGATTGTTGATAACTTTAATTTGGTTAGAACTCCTGCTATTGTAATTTTATATTTCTAGCACCAAATTTTATGCTATACTCTGGCATAAAATTTAATGCTTATCCAATGGAAGGAAAATATTTAAAAACTTGAGATGGTGTGACACTGTGTGCTTGCATGGGCCATCTCTGGCGTTGGGCACAGAAAAAACTAAGGTGTGTATGGCAGTGACAGGGATAATCACATTTGGATAGAAGCGTGGTCAAAACTGAGCCAGCTTAATGTTAATAACTTGTTTTTCAATTTAATTGAAATTAAACCACGTTGTTCTCACTGACCCAAAGAATTCACTTACAGATGCCCGAAGAAAAGCACGTAAAGCTTTTTTAGCATTTTCTTCTGATGATGCAAAAGCTCAGGCTGCCCCTTCTGAATCTATTCAGGGTGACCTTGAAAACTACATTGAGCAGCCGACTAATGATGATGTTCGCTCTTCTCAAGGCACACATGTGAGAACTTTCTCTGCTCTTTTTGCATATTAATCGATAAGTCTTTTTGTTTGGGATTCAACATTTAATCCCTTATTAGAATTTATCATGATATGGTTAGAATTTGGGTTTATAGTGTTGTATGTGGTCTATTTAAGTAATGTGCATGTATATACTATTTTGACTAGTGTGCCTAACTTGAGTAATCGGGTATTTTATTTTCCGTGAGAGAACTTATATGTTGTGAACTGAAGCACTTTTGACCTCAAGGGAGAATTCTAAGACCATTTTCTCTGATGCACGGTGCTTAGCTGAATAGGAATGTTTTGGAGTAAAGTATTATTTGAAGTGTTACAACATATTCTTGTAGCTTTGGAAAGATAAAAGCAGTACCATAAATGTTGTTATATATGGCCATATATGATTTAAAATTTTGGAGTTAGCTGGTAGGAGGATGTTTCTGTTTGCTCTGTATTGCAGGTGCTTTATTTTTATTATTATTATTTTTTTCCTATGGGAGGGGGCTGAAACCATTCCTTAACTCCCATGTCATTGGCAGAATCTCATTATTTGATCACTTATATTTCTTGTTTCTGTAGTTCTTGACGTGTCCAAGATTGTTTGCCAAAATCTATTTAGGGTTTTGCAACTGACTTGGATTCAAGTCTGGCCAAAATGTAATTACGTTTCACTTAGTTTCCTGAGTTTCATATTTCCTTGATCATGCTTGAACTGCAATTGTTTATATTTTTGCAAATCTCAATATCTTCTATCCTCTCTTGTTAATATGTATGTGTTTTTTTTGTGTGTGTGTATTTGAAAATTCATTATTAATAGCGGTAGAATTTGTCTAATTTCTTATCCTTATTGCAGGTTTTTGCACTAACCCCAAAACAGGACTTTCATGGTTTAGGTTTTGACCCTTATAAGAATGCTCCTGAATTTAGGGGTACGTGTTCCTCAAGGCCGGCTGCAACTAATTTTTTGAGTACTGTAACTACTGTTGACGTATTTGTATCTTTATTTATGAATTGATTTCTGTATTGTTGTTTTTATTCCCAGAAAGGAAACGATCACGCATGTCTGGGAGCAGGGACCCTGAGTATAGGAAAGCTCCTTCAATGGAAAACAATCTCTTTGGTTTCAAGTGTAAGATCGACTGACCTGCATTTGTTTGCCATCTCATTTAGAGCCCCACATTCTGATAATAGCACTCAGAGATCCATTTTCCTTCAAAAGCTTCAATTTGATTTCTATGGTTTAATATAAAGTTACTAATTTATCAGCAGGAAAGGTTGCTCCTGGTTTTGGCATTGGAGCGCTCGAAGAACTTGATGCTGAAGATGAGGACGTTTTTGCCTCTGGTTGGTATCAACGCTACAATTAGCATCCTCGATATAATCTAGGTTTTCTAGAGGCCTCTTGTTTCTTTGTTAAATTAGAAGGTCAAGGTTTGAAGCAGAGAGAGGCACTCCTGTTTGTGCCGTTAGGACAATACTTGTCACTTAATGGTTAAATGGGAGTAAAAGTCAAGTCTGAAATGGTAGTGAACATTGGACAAGACCAGTAGACTATGGTCCACTCCAGTCCTATGTCCTGTGTGCCATTTAGTATCTCATATTGACCTGGCTCTTTTAGATGCCTGGTTCTCTATTTATCTATTTAACAAGTTTTATGTTGTAAAAAAAAAAAAAAAGAAACAGCTTACTAATGGACTTGATCTTCAGGTTATGACTTCGTAGAGACTTATGTTGAAGAAATAGATGAACCTTTAACGAACTTCACAGTGGATAGCAAACGAAAGTTGATTACAAATGAGCAAGGTGTTCTGCCAGGATTTAGACCTGCATCAAATGCTGACTATCAGCCGGAAAGGTAATTAAATGGATGTGATTTCATGAATGTATGGGTGTGGATTCTCTTTTTTTTTAATTATTATTTTTCCATGTTAATAACTAAGTACAAATATATGATATATGTGAAGTTATTCTCTATTCTTCATGATAAGCGGCTCATGTTTCAATCTAATCATGATGCTTCTGGATCCAAGGATAAAATTTCAGAGATGAAAGAGTTTTATAGAAAGGAACACATTTATATGTTTTTTTTTTTTTTCAGTTGTCTTGTTTTTGTTGCTGTAAAACTGTTAACTATTACTTTGGGAACTGTTCCTCAGATTTGATCCTCCACTTGTTCCTAAGGATTTTGAACCTTACCATAAATTTTCTGGGCCTCTTGAGACCGATTTCAAGGTTGCTGATGCCCGTCCTCCAGAAGTTTCTCCTCCTGAGGATAGTAATTTGAGACTCTTAATTGATGGCGTTGCAACTTTAGTAGCTAGGTGTGGTAAATTATTTGAGGATCTATCCAGAGAGAAAAATCAGTCGAATCCATTGTTTAGTTTCCTTCATGGAGGGAATGGTTATGATTATTACATGAGAAAGCTGTGGGAGGTGCGATCGAAGCGAGCTGATCAAACAAAGCATCAATTGGATGATAAAGTATCTCCAGGGATGCAGAGGCTAACTGCAGAGAGCCGTGGACAAATCTTAGGAGAGAGGCCTTTGGAACGAAGCTTCAAAGATGCAAGGTCATCTGTTGCTTCCTCAGATTCTGTTCAACTACAGTACAATCTTTCTGATACATTCACAAAACCCGCATCGCTTGTGAGTAGATACATATGTTCTTGTCTATACATTGTTTATAACTTTTATGTTTGCAATATCCTTGGCTTTTGTTAGATTCTCTCAGATCATTGCTTTGTAACGCTCGTGTAGGTTTTCTATTTATCGTTTAAATAGTACTCATGTGTACTTTCTAATCCGTTTTCTTTTTTTTTTTTTTTGGATTAGAGTGAATTGCCTCAAGTTGTGAAACCCTTCAAAGATGATCCTGCAAAGCAAGAAAGATTTGAGCGATTTCTCAAGGACAAGTATCAAGGAGGGCTTCGAACTACACAGTTTGGTGGAGCTAGTAATATGTCTGAAGCGGCACGTGCCCGTGAGAGATTGGACTTTGAGGCTGCAGCTGAAGCATTAGAGAAGGGAAAGTGGGGTAAAGAAAGCAAGATGTCTACGCAGCATATTACAGACTACTTGGCTACTGGGGGGATGCAGTTTACTTCTGGTGGATTACAGGTATGTTTGTCAACTTCTTTCTTTTCACCTTTTTTAAACCGCGATATCTAAATTCTACATTTGCAAGAAACGACTGTTTACTTAAAAAAGTTATTGAAAGCAGAAAGCTGAAGATTCTCATGCTGAAGATTCAATCACAAAGAAAATGTACCCAAAACGAGAAGAATTTCAGTGGCGTCCATCACCTATTTTATGCAAGCGTTTTGATCTTATTGATCCTTACATGGGGCAGGTACTTTAATTGCTTTCTTGCTTCTCTGTCCTATATCCCAATCTTCGTTTGTGCAGAAATCTCGTGCTACTACACTCTCTCTCATTTGAGTAATGATTGTTACTGTGTAGTAGGGACTGAAAAATTTAAGTAGAAAAGGTCATTATTTTCATTTTTGTCCTTGTAGCATGGTTAGTTAACAGAGATGATTTCAGGCTGTTCCAAATAAAATAAAATAAAATAAAATAATAATAATAATAATTAATAATTTAATAAATAATAAGAAAAAAAATGATACGGAAACCATCTTTAGTCCTTTCTTGTATTTTAAGGGTGTACAAACTGATTTCCTGGCCTTACTGGATTCGTATATAGAAAATCTTTTTCATGAATTTTGATTTCTTCAAAATCATTGTTTACCTTTGCAGCCACCACCAGTTCCACGGATTCGTAGCAAGATGGATAGTCTCATTTTCATGCCAGATTCTGTCAAAGCTAAAAACATTGAAGAAACAGTTGCAGAAAAGAGAAATTCATTTGCAACACCTCAATCTGATGCTCAAGGGATAAGCAAAGATGTAGCTGATAAAGAAATAGAAGTTGAGGTAGAACTTGAAAATGTGGAGAGGCCAGTTGACCTATACAAGGTAGTATTTATAGTAGTTTTAAGAACATATTACTTCCGGCTTTTTATTTTCTGAATTTCTTTTATGTGAAGCTTTTTATTTTCTCAATTACGACTGCTTTCAAGTGGTGGTTAAAAGACATAGATAATAAAACCACTGATTTTTGGTTAGTGCTTTCCCTGGTTCCCCTGTCCCCACAGATCCGGCTAGTTGAAATTTTTGCACGATTCCCCCTGCCTTTAATGATTAGTTGTATCAAGTGTGTTGAACTCTTTTATCCCAACGTCCAAACTTCGTTTGCCACAAGTCCACAGATTTTTCTCCATTACTTTAATTTCTCACTCGTCCTATTGTAGAACCTTAGATTGTGATTGTACTAGTTACGTTCAATGGGTCTTCATCAGCCTTTGACTTATATGAAAAAAACCAATGGTTTTTTTAATCTTGTTTATTGTACTTAGATTCGAAGACTATACACCAAGTTCTCTTGAAAAACCATACTCAGTTTCAGTTCTCATTGCCTTCGCTGTATGTATGAGGTGTTCTTTTTATAACAATCATCGCTTGTATGCAGGCTATCTTCTCTGATGACTCAGAAGACGAAGAGGATACTACCTCTAATATCAACAAAGTGGAGCATCCAGAAAGGAAGGTCGAAGCAGCTAATACAGCACTAAGTCGTTTGATGGCAGGTGACTTTTTGGAGTCCTTGGGTAAGGAACTAGGTCTGGAGGTTCCCCCCGAACCACCTTACTCAAAGAGCAAAGCCATGGCTTCGACTTCGGAGAAAGAAGTTAATGAGAATTCAGGATATGATAAGACCCCGTCTAATGATGATAAGCCTATTGGAGATAACCATGGGATTCTGCACAACCAGGAATTGTCTCAAGATGGCAGAGACAAGAAAAATGAACCAGTTCTTGGTGCCCCTGGCACGGGTAGTAGGCATTCCGAGATTGGTTCTGAGAATAAAAATCAAGTGAATTTGGAAAAGAATCGTCACGAGGACAGGAAAGTTAAAATGTTGCGCTGGAGTTCGAGCAGCAGTTCGTCGGAAGATGAAAGGAGGAGAAGACACAACAAACGACATCAAGATAGAAGCAGTGATTCAGATAGTGATTCATCCAGCGATCATCGGGATCATCATCATTCTAGATCGAAAGGGAAGAGGAAAAAGCATTCTCGAGAGAAGAGCGCAGCAGCAGCAGAAGGCATTTTAAACATCATGATCAGAGAAGCAGGGACTCTCCAAGTAGATCTCGTCATGGCAGTGAGAAGGAACGTGCAGAAGCTAAGAGGAAGAAACATAAGAGGAGAAGTTGAACAAAAATTTCAGATAGAAGTTTCAAGTAAATGTAGTTCAGTCTTTGGAAAGAATTTTTCTTCGTCTTTTCTCAGGCTTTCCATTAAAATCAAATTTAGTTGCTTGAAGCTAGGATAAATTATTCAAACTTGAAAACCGAAATTTCAAGAACGGAGGTACCGATATGTAATCCCTCTGATACAGGTTTGTATGCCCGATAAGGCTTAGTATCGCTGCATTTTCGTTTAAAGTTATATGTGGTGTTAATGTATATATTGGTTATCGAGAACCAGCATATAGGGAACAATTTTCTTCCCTCAAATTTGAACATCCATTTCCAATCTTCAATAAACAACTTAGTGGATCGCTTACTCTTGCATACATGTTAATGTGACACGGTCCATTGCATCTTTTGCTTCTCTCCTCTCTCTCTCGTGCTCATTTCCTATATCCATAACTCAAATGGTGGGTAGTCCTGACTCCGTCTAAATTGTGGGCCGTGCCAAGCACAACACGATCCATTTGACAGCTTTATCCAAACGTCTTGAATTTGTTGTTTGGTGTGATGCCAAAAAAACTGTCCATATCAGGATGAGCACAGTGACCTTTTTCTACAACTCGTTTCTCTCTTGAGGTTGACAAAGCTCTTAAATTTGGTGGCGATCAACCGTCAATGGTTCTGAGTAACAAAAAAAGGTCTCACCAACTAAATATAGAGAGAGGTATTAGAGTATTCAGCAAAGCAAAACGAGGGAATAGAAAGCTGCCACAAGTCGTTCTACACTTCAAACTGTGTAAACTTGAAGCTTTTCTTAATTCCTTACCATCTCCTATAAGGTTTAAGTTGGTGACTTTGGAACTCAGAACCAAAAGTAATAGACTCCTGATCAAGTTTCTTCTTAAATCTCCTCCAAGTCCTCAACTTATCGGACTGTATTAACCCTCGGTAGAGCGTCTCAAAAGTGACCTTCTGAGGAAAAAAAAACCCTTCTCTATCATCTCCACAAAGAACTGACAAGCCTCTCTCCACTTCCGCTCCTCGCACAATCCGTGAACCACCATTGTATACAAGTCTGAATCCAGCCCTCTTCCGCTCTCCTTCATGTCATCCCAAATCTCCCCCTCAATTTCCAGACGATTCATCTTTAAGAACATCCCAACCAATATGTTGTACAAGTGCATGCTTGGCATGCACAAACCCTCCTCCTTTATCCTCGTATACAACTTCAAACCACCATCAACGTCCTTTCTCCCTCTAAACTCCTTAAAGAAACAATTATAAGTCTCTGTGCAAGGACTAATGCCGTCTCTAACCATCTCACCAACCAACTTCTCCGCATCCTCAAGCCTCCCACAGGAACACAAACACTTGATGACCGAAGTGTATGTCACCACTGTTGGCGACACCCCTTTCTCTCTCATTTCCTTGAGCTTCTCGACCGACATCTAGGGCTTATGCACCCGGCTATAAACATGAAGCACGATCAAGAAGCTCGTCGTGTCGGGCTCAATCCCCCTCTCATGCATTTCGTCGAACAGCTTCTCCGCTTGCCTTATAGTCCTTGCAAACCTCTCCTCCGTGCAAACTCGCCTTCCTACAAACCCCATTCAACAATACATTGTACGTAACAACATTAGGCTCTATCCCTCTCTCCACCATGTCATTTAAGAATCTCTTCGCCATATCCATCCTACCAATCCTACACCACCCGCTTATCAAAACAGTGTACAACTTTACATCCACAACAAACCCATTTCTTTTCTTGTTGAAAACCTCAACCGCGAGCCGTACATGGCCGTACTCACATAACGTGTCGAGCAAGAAAAGGAAATCCTCTGACGTCGTCTCGGCCCCGACGAAGGCCTCGATATCGTCGAAAGCCCGGACGGTCTGTCGGGTAAGGCCGGCGGATGAGGATGAGAAAGGTGTCGCAGGTGGGCTTGGAGGCGGTCGACCGGTCCATTTCCACAATGAGCTGCCAAACGACGTCGAACTGGCGGACCTTGGCAAGGATGTCGATGACGAGGTTGTACGACGTCGTGTCGAGGGGAGGGTTGGGGAGGGACTTGGAGAAGTGAAAGAAGGCGAGGGCGATTTCGGAAGAGTGTTGGAGGCGGAGGAGGGTTTGGTGGAGAGGTGAGAGGAGAGAGAAACGCCGTGAAGCTGGAGAGAGGATTCCATGGCGCGGAAGGGGTTTTGATGGCGTAGGAGGATTTGGGAGAGATGGGAGGTGGTAGTTGTGATTGAGAGAGACGGAAACGGAAACGACGTCGTTTGTGTCGGAGAGGTGGTCAGAGGAAGAGGAGGAGAAGAGACGGCGAGAGGTGAAGACGACGGCGTTTTGAGTGGTGGGAAGAAAGTGGGTTCCGAAATGTTTGGATGGAAAGCAGAGTTTGGCCATGTTTTCGTGCGTTTCAAAACTCTTGGAGAGTGGGAAATTCTCTGCTATCATCGTAGACGCTAATATTTGAACTATAAAAGAGTTTCGTTTTCAACTCCATTTTGTCTTTTGTTTCTGCGTTTTCTCCACGAACTAGTGCAGGTGCAACCTTAAAACAAAACAAAATGAATTTCTAAGATAAAATGTATGCTACTCATCGTTTGGGTGGGTTGGGGAGATAAACCGCATGTTATTTTTGTCATTCACGAACTAAAACAACATTTAGTTTTCTGGTTCAAAGTTTTCCCGTTTCCATCATAATAATCTAAGGTTGCTCATTAGGAATTGTGAAAAGTTTTAAAAAATGCTATGTTTTATTATGTTATTAATTTTTATGCATTACTCATTTAAAAGACTCCTTTTACCATGATTATGAAAAATGTCTTTTTATAGATGTTTACATCATTGTATCATGATGCATATGACGTTTTTAAATATATATACATATATGTATCAACAAATTAAGGCATTGCACACCCAATGATGATGATGATGATAATGATATCTATCCCACAAGGTGGACTTGTCATATTTGGTTTGGGATTAGCTATCCTTTTTCTTTCGTGATGGCGCACCCTAATGATGTTAATGGTGCAACGCCAGGGCCCTAAAGAATAAAATGAATGTTTTAATATGGAAAAAGGAAAAAGGGAAGATATGTTCTTACAAAGCATGCTATATGCACTATGATGACTATTTCAAAGATGTAATAATTCATGTTATGGTTAAAGTTGCGGTAATGTTTTGTGAGATTACATAATGTACTTACTCAGCTTAATGCTTACATAAGTTAATCATGTTGCAGATAAGGGGTAAGGCTATAGCTATGGATGGAGGATAGACAGACAGATGTGTGTGCAAAGATGATGTTGTTGGATCACGGAATTGCAACAAGAAATAGAACGTTAACAATTGATAATTTTAATTTTAATTCCACACACTATGACATATATTTATGGACTTTGGGTTGTAATAATTATTGGTAGTAATTTGATTTCATGTTTCATATTTATTATGTTAAATTGACTATATTTGCAGGTAGTCGGTTAGTCGAATACCTTAGATATTCTGTCGGGCTAACCGAGGAGGAAAACAATTTAAGGTAAGTAAGTATTGCTTTTATTTGAAAAATATGATCCTGGATAGTACTAGTAATTCAGGTTCAGAAATAATTCAATTGTTTAATAGAATAATTCAAAATTTTAAATCCACATGTTCACATGGTAATGTTAAATAATAATAAAAAAAATTTACACCAAAAATCCTAGGTTAATATTTAAACAATGCTTACAACTTTAGGTTTTCCTATCAAATAATTATCAGACAATGACGAAAGTTAACAATTCCTGTGACGTCTGTAAGGGGGCGTTACATAACAAGTTCCCGTTCTCTATCGAGCAAACCTTGCCTTGAGCATCGAAGAGTCCCTGTCTATTGACTGACTAGTATTCTTGTCTCCAAAGCATCCCTTTTGTCATAGGTCCTCTCGAACAGGCAAAAACGAGCAGGGGAGAGCTGAGCACCATGCATAATTGCACGTGGTGTTGATCCGCCACTAAACTCTAGTAAGCATCAACAACCGCATCGCACATGATCTCGAATTGAAACTCGCACACTAAAGAATGCAGATCATCATGAGGAATGAAGATATTCTCTTAATTGCATCTGATTCAGATGCAATCAAATTTAAGGAAAAAAAAATAAATATAATAAAATATATTAAAAATTAATAAAAAATACATAAATAGTAAAAATCTTACCTATATATACCCATGAAGCATTTTTACGGCCATTTTTGGCCTTTTTCCCATTTTATTTTTTTTTCCCCAACTATTGAGCTTCTAGCTTAATAGTGTACCCTTTTCTAGGGCGGAGAAATTGTTAGAGTACTTCCCCAACCCTACTTTAAATAATAAAATAATACTCAAATTATTGTAAAGACTTTAGTGAGGCAGAGAATGATCTTGTATACATAGTACTCTAGTATGGATTTAAGCTCTATAACTGATTTGTAATGTTTATATTTTTGGGGTATAAATTATATTTTTTTAAGTTTTTAATAATTATTGTTAATGTTATTATGTTGTCAATTTTTATATAAATCCAGTCATGCTTTCTTTATGTAATTTAATTGTGTTGTATAATTAATATTAATAATAATGAAATAATGCTTAATTTTATGGGATGTCTTTTACTTCAGTATAACTTGTTATATTGTCAATTTTAGATATTTCATAAGACGAGGTGTTGCGGAATTAGCACAAAAATTTATTCCATGTAAATATAATAATTTTGATTTGTTATTATCTTTTTTATCTCAAAATTATGTTAATTATAATTATAGTAGCAATGGTTATAATTTTCATAGTTAGTGCTCCAAATCATTAATGAGAGATAATCATTTTGTTATTTTTTATAGAAAAACCCTTACTGTATTATAGCTTGCTATAATGTCGCTTCATGTCGATTTATGGAAATAGTAAATATGCTTACTATTAATGATAAAAGATATAATAAATTAAAAGCTTTAGATAATTTATTTAGAGTTGAAATTTTATAGTAGTTACAAAACATATAACGGGTTCTCAAAGCTTCATCGTTTCAATTTTATGTTTTAAACTCTTATTTAAAATTGTTAAAAATATTTTTTCTTTAAAATCTTAATAAAAACACCATTGCCTTTTCAACCATTAAATTGCCAATGCTTCAAAAACCCATTTTTTTTTATGGATACGATAACATTTTTATACTACAAACGTCCGCTTTTAAAGAAATATTATGGTTGACACAACAGCTCTCACAAGGAGTGGCTCACTTGTGACACTCAAGTAGGCCTTACAAATAGGACCTACCTCTTGTGAGAGGGTGGGGCTATAACCCTATGGGAAAAAACAATATTGTTTAGAAAGAAAATATAGAAGAAAAGAAAATACATAAAGCAAGAAAGATATTAATAAATAAACCTAAATATTAAATATAACAATGGAACTTGTAATTGTTCATCTTAAATATGAAAGGCCTACTTAAAATTTTAGGTAATTTTCATGAATGCTATTTTTTTTGAAACTTTTATAAATGCATCAAATGTTCCAAGTGTAGCACAGCTTAAACATGGAATATAAATGATAGTATGACTTTTTAAAATATGACATGAATAAACATAATTTTTAAAAGTGTGACGATTTTCTCTAAAACTTTTGTCTAAGGCAGCTTAATAACTTGAGCCAATCTTGATTAGGTAATAATGATTATTATAATCAAATGTTAAAAGTTGACATTAACACAGTAATTACATTACAAGCTGTAAAACCCTTGGTTTTATATGATACAAAGATTCAAAATTTGGGCCATTTGCAATTTTACAAAGATTTGTGGGAAAGAAATTAATTCTAGAACATTTTAATACAAAAACAAATGGGCTCCTTTAAAAAAAATAGATCTCCTTCCCCCACACTTTTTTTGTCTTCCTTTCTTTCTCTTACCTCTTTCCCTCTCACTTTCATGCCCAAAAAGAAAAAAAAAATAAAAAAGAAGAAGCTAGCCACTGCCTCTCCTTGCCAGTCGAACTCCGACCGCTGCCGCCTGTATGCACCAGCTGAATGGGAGCATCGCCAACCAAACCTTTAGTAGCCAGAGTAGCTCTAGCTCACTCACCAACGCTTGCCATGGAGAAGCTTGTGAAGTTTGAGATTTTCAAGCTTCCACATGAAATTTCAACACCATCCAACTCTGTCTTCTCCTGCCTAGTGTACCTTTGTGTTACACATGTTGAGAGGAGCAAGAACCACCCCCTCACCGGCTTGATCATAGTCGGATTTCTTTAGGCCCAAAATGCCTCCAAGTTTTGATGGATTTTACTAATTTTTGGGCAAACCAAATGCCGTTTTTAGAAGCAACTATCAAAAACATACTCTCCTTGCCAAGAGCTTAATTTATGTACCCACCTCGGCCACTACCTCCTACGTTGACATTGGTCAATGTTGGTCAACTCCTAATCAACGTCAGTCAAACTGCTAATTGTGCACCCGACTCTAAAGAAAGTGCATATCGGCCTATTTCCAACTCTTTGGGCTTGTTTGCGATGTCAAAATTGTGAGATGGAATTCCAAAAAGGTGAGAACAACAAAGAAAGCTTCTAATTTTGGGCTTGACAATTCTAATTTTTTCAACCGGAGCATTTTTGCGCCTCATCGTACTTTTAGGTAGGAATTTCGACTACCCGAAACTTTAAAAAAATTTAAATACATATTTTTATGAAGTTTATGGTTTATTTTGATTATGTAATTATAGGAATTAAATTGAATAATTGGAATTTTGAATTTAATTCTTTCTGTGCAATTGTTATAATTTATGAATATGTATATATAGTCTAGGTAGCACGTCTTGTAGTTATGGCGTACCGAAACTATTATGCGAACTTCTTTTTGCAGATTTATATTTTTAGGTTTGAAGAAAAACAACCGTTATGCTGTCGAAATTTCGTTTGAGCTAATTGAGCTAATAAGCTAACATTTTTAAAGTATGAGTGATTTGACCCCTTTCCTTGTTGTTGTGACTTTACGCGGCATTGTTGGATTGAGCTATGGCTATTTGGAAATTCCTCGAGGTTTGTTAAATTTATATTACTTACGAGGTGCTCATTTGAGGAACAACGAATATGGGGTGCTAATTTGGAGCACAACAGACATTATTCTATATTCCTTTCCTTATTTTCTTTACTAACAACGAAAACTTAAATGGTAGATTTAACAGCGAGTTTCTAACTTTATATAGGTTTAGATTGATGTTCTTTACACATTTATTTATTTATTCATTTATTTTAATTATCTTATTTATTTATGAATCATGTTAGAATGTTTTAGTTTGTTTAGTTTTATTGGAATTTTATTTGGAATTATAAAGTTTATATATGTCTATATATATATATATATATCCTTGTAGAAATACAGGAATTTTGGTTATTTATTTTTGTCAGTAGAATTAAAAACCTAGTAGTCGGTATTCCTAATGGGCTCTCGCTCACCCCTCTTTTTTCCCAAATAGTGTTCAATGCGAGCTAGACTGATAGAGTAGCTAGAGCGTCGAGAAGCATGTGACTAAATTTTTAGGTAATACTTATGGAGGGATCTTTGTGTTCATAAATATTTGTATCTCTTGAAACTTTGATTATCTAAAATAGTATTTGATTGTGACTTAAGAACTTCTTGTGTATTTATGTATGATGAACTCTATGATGAATGTACTTCTTTATGATAACTATGTGTATTCTAAGTTTGACGGTAAACGCACTACTATAGGTTTAGGAATTAGAATGGAAAAATGCATAAAAAAGTTATCTAAAATATTGGTATTTTCACTAAAACCCTGTCCTGATAAAACTGATAAAACTTCAACAATTTATCATTAGCTCTAATTTTAGGTCGTGACACAAGCAGTCAATGCCCGTACACATCAGAGTGAAACATGTTGCAATCATTTCATGCTCTTAATCATTTTTTTTCTTTTCGTGTTCCGTGTTTGAGAAAATTAATCATATGTATGTATAAAGTACTTAAAATGAATCATGCCAAAAAAAGCTATATTCTTATAATGATGAGAGTTACTAAGAAACATACTTATAGTAACGAGAGTTAATCATTTTAAAAAATATGATAAAAATCTCCTGCGATCCAACCTAAATACTATATTTTAGCGTGGCATTTCTTGCAACATATCTACAAATCATGTTGTTGTCCCACAAAGGCTCAAATCAGTATTTCTATCTCAGTGGCTGGAATTGGAGCTATAAATTAATCAACCTGATTATAACATACAATTTAATTTTCACGCTCAAAAAAGATTATGGTATGATTATTATTTTGCTTGATTAATTTTATCTTTGTGGTGATAGTAATCGGCAAGAAATATGTCATAATGTGTATTTTTCATGATTTACTGCTATTCTTACATGCATTCATGCACCAGCTTTTCCTTTACTACATTCTAATCAGCAAATTGCGCCAAAAAAAAAAAAAAAAAAAAAAAGCATTAAAAAAGTAAATTGGCAAATTACAAAAAGGGACGAAATTTTTTGCGTGAAATAAATAATGCACGACCTAAATAATAAATAAATTTTTGCGTACAACAACATGATTACTAATCATGCTATAATTAATGCGCTTTACGCTTTTCTAATATTTAGTTTTAAAAACCAAAATAATAAATAAAAATGTACGAACTGTTATGAATAAATTAACTTAATGGTATAGATGTTCATATTTTTAATACTTTATGAATTGTATTATTTTCACCTTAATGACCATTAGTATTGGTATTTTTTAACCTTTATAACCTCCTAATTAACACTCTATTTATATTATTTTATTGTTGTAACTCTTGCCCTTTGGTCTCTCATATTTTATGATTTTTGGTCTATATATATGGCCTTTGAGAGCCTATATTTATATATGAGATGTGATGATAAAATAACAAAAAATTGTTTCTCTCTATTTCTCTTGTATCTCTCTATTTTATGCTTTACAATTTGGTTCTTTGCATTTGTTTTATAACTCGTTATCAGCACGAGTCTCTAGCTATTTTTATTCTAAGGGCATTTGAAATTCTATAAAATTTGAAGATCAACTCGGATGTTAGTACCTTGTCTTTGACATGTGCTAAGTATTCTTCATGATATCCCAACTATATCTTGAGGATGAACAGGTAATCTATACTTCATATGACTATTGTGTCTATTATCTAATGCAACTTTATATACTATTATTTGAAGATAAAAATGCTTGATCGGTTCCTACGATTTTAAGCTTGAATACGTGTTGCAAATAAAAGGTCTTGAATGTTGGTTATTATCACTCTCTAGATGGTATATTGTAATTATATATATTTATATTTGTATATCTTGTTATCGAAGAAATTTGTAGAGATTTTAAAACATGCTTTCATATTATATCTACACAACTCTTATTTAGCTATGCTCTTTATGCATTCACTTTGAGTAGTGAACAATATATATTTTTTCTTACGTTTGAGAGCACATCTTGTATTGCTTATGAAAATCTTTGCCTACTATATTATTATTTTCGCATTTTTGCAAACTATATTAGTTTATAAAATTTCTTTATCATTATTTATTTTGATTCGATGATCATGAAAATATAATCATCATTGTTTTTGTTTGGTTGTTTTGAAGTCAAGAAATTGATGGTACTTTATAATCATAAATGACAATTCATCTATTATGATTGTACAAGTGTGTTTTGAATGTTATAATTGTATAAATAAACATACCACGCTATTACTATTAATTTTTTTTTTAGTACCAAAACTTTTATGCTATCATCTTAATATCAAATGGTATTGTTTGGTTCAAGATTTCTTTTGTTATATTAGCACAATATTTGTCTAATTTGTACTCATTCATAATATGATTTTATGTTTTTATTTGTTTATATTATTTGCAAGAAGCTAAAAATACTGTCTAGCTAATATTTGAAACTTACATTGACATAAATATAAAGTGTTTTAGCACTTAATTTTTGAGCCCATAATTAAAGAGCCATTAATTTTGGCTAATTGGCTCCACATGTTCCATGAAATGAATATATATTATTGAATTATTGGTGCAATTATGATGAGATACTAGAGAGGTGATTTATATTAGAGATGGTCTTTTAGTATTGACAACATAATATAAGATGACCATATGTTTTTTGTCTAATTATTAGTGCATATTCCAAGTGAATGGAAATCCAATGGCTATTAGATTTTTGAAATTTCTCAACATCCCAGTCGTCAAAGAAAGCCATTAGCTACGATTGAAAAGTGAAAAAAAAAATGTATTGACAAGTGAAATTAAAAGTTTGTAATATTGCTCCCATGAATGATCAAATTTGGTCACTTGGCATGTGATATAGAAAGGCTTTGGCACGTACTTGTTGTACGTCTAAATGTCAATACCAAGCCTAAATCAATGGAGAAATTTTCATCCATTTGTTATAAGAATATTATTATGACATATGAAAAGGCTATAGTAGTGCCTCCATGAAGGATATACCAATAGAGCATTCACAATAAAAATATGATCTTATAAAGCCTAAATGGAGAAAAAGCTAGAGAAAGAGTGAGCTATTGATTGTCTCATCTTTATTTGATCTAAGTTTATTTGATCAAGTGCAATATGATATTATAATGCAAAACATCCTCTAAGTTTGAAAAAGTAGAGTATAATCATCAAAAGTGGAAATGTGATAAGAAAGGAAAATCAAAGGCTTGTGAGACAAAATTTATGGAAAGATCACACACATGCAATACATTAAAGTAATAATGGTGTTTTATTATTACATAGCCTAGTGATTAATAAGAAATTGATTATGATATTTAATTTGTTGGGTACACAAATTAAATGTTTGTTATTGACGATGTATTCTCATGGTATTATCATTATATTGATGAAAAGGAAAAATGATTATAGTAGCTATAAAGGATATAAGTTGTCTCTACATTATGTTTGATTTTATGCATAGAAAGACATACGTGGGCGTATTGTTATTATTTATATAAAAATATTGGAAACTTATTTCCACTTTCTCTTTCAAGTTGTAATAAGACAACTATGAAAAATTGTTATGACGAACTAGAAGTTCGCTAACCCA